>JAGFVP010000116.1:0-88197 GCA_021031095.1 Bathelium albidoporum
CACACCCACACCCGCCGATCCCCCTTCACGCAAAGCCAACACACCCACGCCGCCAGCGGCGCCCCCAGCCCCACCGTCAGCAGCTCCAGACTCACCACCGTCAAGTCCGCGCCGCCCCAGCGCGCGTCCGCCTTGGCATACTCGCGCCACAGCGCGCTCAGCGGGTTCGCCCCGTAGAAGCTGCCGTACAGCCGGTCGGGCCGGGCGAGGAAGTGCACGCCCGGCGGCGTGAGCACGCGATGGCCGGCTGCAAGAGCGGCAGAGAGGGCGTGCTCGCCGGCGCGGGAGCTGCCCCAGGCGGCGGGGTGTGAGGTGCCGGCGTCGCGCAGCGAGGCGTCTGAGGGTGCTGCGGGGAGGGTCAGGTAGCTGGCGAAGCAGTTGTACAGGAAGGAGCCCTCGAGGCAGGTGTGGATGAGGGCGTCGAAGGCGTGCCAGATGAAGAGGGCGCGCAGTTTGGGCGGGGCGGAGGCTGGGAGGAGGCGGCGCGAAAGGAGGTAGGCGGTGGTGAGGATGGCGAGGGTGGAGAAGAGGGAGAGGACGGTGGTGGTGTCGATGATGGGACCGGTCGAGGGGGGCTGGGTGGCAGCAGCCATTTGGGGTGATGGGCCTGTCTGATGAACGGTTTGTGTGAAATGCGCTGTGTGTGGACAAGAATGAAATCACAGGGTTTTGGAGTAAAACGTTATTGTGCCGATGTCATTGTCTTGAGAACGATTGCAATTGTCCATATCACTGTGGTGTGGAGCTGGAGTGCGGTTTACATTGGCAACCCATGTTGAGCAAGCTTGAGACATGAATCGTCTCATATGACGTCCACAGAAGTCTATTGGTAGAGCTATTAAGTGCCCGCGCTTAAAGTTCGCCATTAGGGATGACGACAAATTGTCATGGTCCGTAGCCTCCAAGAGACATAGGGTCTCTCAACCAGGTGGCGGATTAGAAGCTGTCATGATATACGAAAATTTTGACCGGTCAAAAAATTGAGGGTTTCTGACTGGCGTAATGATAATGGCCCCTCCAACTTTGATTCTGCGACTTCTTGTGGATACCTGAATTAAACGTCTCCAAGGAGCTCAGTCAGAACATGGATGCAATTTGTTTGCTAGAGAGAATTGTTTATGATTGTTTATGTTAAAATATTGATTCCATTGCCTTAATGATCCTGGGTCACTCGTACATGTGCTCCTCTTATCGCCCAAAGCGCCATACAGTCCTAGAAGCATGTCTTATATCCATTGCTTCAGGTAATAAAAACAATAACAGTAGAATCCAGACCTTGAAGGAGCCCCAAGGCCAGGGTCGAGTACGCTCAAAGCGAGATATATGGAGCAATCGCTCCCCTTTGCCATCCCTAAAATGACTGACCAGGCTATGCAGGAGCAGCGGAAATGAGCGGAAAAAGAACAGACGAGGACGACCCAACCCAAACCCAGACCCAGACCCAAGTCGTTGTCAGCAAAGTAAAGCCCAGCAAATGACACTTTTGCACCGATGTCGGCCTCCCAGATTCGGAGCAAGCGAAAAGCAGCAAGCCAACCCAAAAAGCCAAAACAAGCAGAGACGAGCAAAGCAAGCTAAAAAGACAGGATTGGGCATGCAGAAGAGGGCCATCAAACCCATTTAGGACCAGCACTTGGCCTCCTTAACGCCGTAAGTCTGTGTAAAAAGAACATGCAAGAATCGCTCGCAACCAGGGCAACAATGCAGCCAGGTACTATACTCTCAACTTGATGGTTGCAACGTGGAACCTCTGCGCAGAAAGTTGTTCGATCTTTCCAAGCCACCAATAAATCTCCATACTAATCCTCGATGTCAGGCGACAAAAGTGTTGAGCCGATAACACGACGGCAGCTGCCCCTTTAGGAGTCCCTATTCATAGTCTCCATTCTGTCTTCAGAGGGCAATAGCGGTCGGCGTATGGCTCTCGCTGAATAAGCCCGGGGTGTGGTAAGGGTAGCCGAAAGATGCCGGAGAGGCGGCTCGAGAGCCATGCAAGGGTACCGGAGAAGCTGACCGAGCCATGACCGAAGCAGCCCCATGGTCGTTCAACCTTCGATCGCTGGCTCCGTCAAAATAGGAAGATGACTCCTTACCCATCTGAGGCGAGTTGTTCGCAGAACTCCTCGTACTGCCATCCGAGACAGACGCATCGTCGTTGCCGCCGTCGTTCTGTGTCGCAGATTTAGTTTGATTCGGCGTTTGCGAAGAAGATTTGCTGGAGCCAAACTGGAACTAACCGTTAGCTTAGGTATCTATCACGGATTTGGCCAGGCCCCTAGTGTCCGAAGGTGAACGTACGAAGCAGTATTTTTGAATCAACTCATGGTACTCTAAAGAATTCTGCGCATGCTTCTCGGATGAGATGGCATCAGGTCGGGGCGCAGATGTGGTCTCCGGTGCTTGAACTGCGAGTGATGGAGCCTTCGTCGGCCTTGGTGGTTCCCGGCTGCCCGAGGAGTCTGACTCTGACTTCCGAGCATTTCTGGATTTGAGACCACTCCGATCCCCCATGGCAGCGTCCACATTCTTCAGAGAAGCTGCAAGGGAGGCACCAAAGTCATAGCGAGCAGCAAAGGCAGCATTTTGGCCGCCGGCAGTGGCATTCGCGGCATTGCGAGCATTTTGGCTCTTCCTCTTTAGCTTGATAGACCCGGCGGGAGAGTCACTCAGATCGGGAGAACCAAATTTAAATTTGGTATCATTGAATGCATTGGCGAAATCATCATCGAGAGATGCAGGCATAGACCGCGGTCGTGCTGCAGCGGGTGGAGAATGCCGGCTGCGAGGTATGGCATTCAACGGGCGAGTCCCAAGCCCTTGCATTCCGCTCTTAGGAGCAGCCTTCTTGGACTTCTTCTCAAACTCAATCTGAAAGTTTGCATGATTGTTATTGTCCCAGAATTCTTGCGCGTCGACCCTGTATCGTACGCAGAGGAGCAGCGTCTTGTTTTCCAGATTGGCTTGGTCAGCAAGTTTGATAGTGAAGTTGAACCGGTCGCAGCCGTCGCTGACCAGTTTCTTCCTCACATCGTCATTATACTCGGCAAGAATCTCCGAAGTGGTCTTCCAGTAGTCAAAAGTGAACCGGGCAACGACCTGCTTGTGGAAAGCAATGTTGGCAACAGCGACAGAACCGATCAAGGTCTTTTGATCAGAAGATAGGCATATCTTCTCAACACGAACAGGAAGTGTGCTTCGAGCAAAAGACTCAGACGGGAAATTGTTGAGCTTAAGCTCCCATTCAACGTTCTGAGACTCAGAGTGGTCCCCCTTTCCGAACGGGTATTCTGATTCACTGTCATAAGTTTCGACCGGCGAAGTACCTGCGCTCACCGCGATGGGACGGTCAACCTGGAGAAAATGACGAACCTGTTCAATATCCTCGTTGAAGTGGACCGCTTTGGAATAGGTGGGCGTGCCGGGCATACTGGAATACCTTCGCCGAGACGAAGATGGACGGAGAGCTGGTTTGACCAGTTCTCCCGACTTCTTTCGGAGCAAAGGTGGTTTTTGGCCATCGCTATCTTCGTCGCTATCATCAGACGTCCCAGTCGAAGAGTCGGTGACCTGAGTGGGAGGACTCAGGAAGGCATTCTCAGAAGTTGACCGTGAGTGTGAGATTTTTCTAGCCTCCGGCGAGAGTGCATTGGATTGTGATGGTTGCGAGCCCGTGGAAGTAGTAGATAGTGTTGGGTGGATTGAGTCACCACCTGTTACCAAGGTGAGACCACTAATCATCTTCTGAATATCCTCTGCTCGAGTTGGCGATCCGTCCCTTTTCAATCCAATGCTTCGATAGACAGCCTCTTGCAACTCGGCTAGGTTCACTAGCCGTCCTCGGCTATCTCTCTGTGTGGATGTCTCGTCGTCTGAGCTTCCGGATGATTCCGGGGGTGACAAGATTGCTCCATTTGGCATAGGGGCATCCGTGACGGGAGGCGGAGATTGTCGGATACTATCACTCGTCGGTTGAACGGTTTGTTCAGGACAGGAGCCGTCCCCTGCTGTACCCACTCCACTCACTGCTGAGGACGTTTGTGGAGCATGTTGGCTGGAGAAAGAAGGGGACCTCCGATGTTTTTGAAGGTAGTCTCGGGAAGAGACGGAGCGAGGCAAGCCAGGTCGCGGTGAGGTGGGTGTCGGTTTGTTTGTTGGGGGTTCGGCAGAGTATGAGTTTGAACGGCTGATGTTTGGACTTGAAGCCTTGGAAGATGCAGGGGACTGCGATGCTGGCGGCGTGTACGGCATGCCTCAGGATCAAGAGGACACGAGGCAAAGATTGAAAACGGGTCTGAGGAATTCAAGCTCTTAGAGCATTACAGGAATTAATAAGCGGACAGTTACTATCGGTGGCAGGTCATTAGTATAGTGTGTGAAGGACCTTGAAGGTATTGTTGACTGGGAGCGAAGTCGGATGGACACGTGCTGAGCGTGTGATACAGATGTAATGGCGACGGTGACTTACAGTAACAAATACCGGGCGAGCGTCTTGTCAACAAGGCGTCGACGCTCTGAAATGGAAAAGCTAGGGCGTAGGACACGACGATGGAAGAAACACAGCTACTCAAAGCTGTGAACCGTCGAGCCGAAAGACTGCCGGTCGTAGTGAAGCCAAAACTCGGAGACAAGAGGGCCGGTAGCTTCCGGTATATCTCAACCTGAAGCGTGCCTGCTCTGTATGTCGAAGTGGGCGAAGCCGCGATAAGCTTTGTCGCCACTCAACACACACAAACACGAGGTACCCACTCGTCTGATGTGAGTGCTGCCGGCAGACGATCCCACCTATTTGAACGCGGCAGGCTGGCAATGGCCTCGAGGAGTAGAGGACGGGAGGGGAAAGTCGGGGTTGAGAGGGAGGAGAGGATAGATGAAGTAGGTATGGTGTTTGCGGGTTGGTGAAAGTGCTTGGGGTACTCTGGCTTCGCACGGATCCGGATGGGGACAAGCATTCAACGACCAGGTGGGATGGGAAAGGCCGGGATCTAGGCGCTGCACTACGCCTGCCCTTGGGCTTTTGATATCGAGCCAAGAGCTCCGTACCTCCTGTCTAATGCACACCGCGGGCTGCCAGCCTGGAGGGACTTTGAAGCCAAGGATGGCACGGCGGCTTACGAGTGCAGCATTTTTTCGGTATGGCCATGCGCGGCCCCAACAAAGTGTGTGGGCGGGCAGGGTTGCCGTGGGACGGCGTATACGGGCGCAGATGAGACCTTGTTCTGCCGCACGGAGACGCAGTGAGTTGATTGATAACTGCGGAATACCGTCTGGGTACCGAGCACTACAATGGGCGGTACATGCAAGCTACCACTCCACCCGGACGACCCTGAACCGCTCGTTCTTTGATCTACAGGACAAAGCCTCAGCCACATCGCTCGGCATTCAGATAAACAGCTTGTCGCCATGAAGGGCCCAGGCAAGCTGGCATTCTCGAAGGGGGCCGCCCGTGTTGACAGGTTTCCGTCTTGTCCGCCATGTAATCTCACCCAAACCGTTTTCAGATCTCGATGACGTAGACAGGGATACTGGGGGTTGGAACATGTATTGGGCGCTGTCTAAGGTATCGTAAGGATTTCACCCCCCGCAAAGCGACATCGCAGCCACCCAGGTGCGCCTCACCTCGCCTGTCTGCAGGCAGCCGTGGCGCAGCCCCAGCCTTCGCCCACAATCTGCAAAAATCGTTTCTCGATGCGGGCATTGAC
This sequence comes from Bathelium albidoporum, assembly GCA_021031095.1. Lineage (NCBI taxonomy): Eukaryota > Fungi > Ascomycota > Dothideomycetes > Trypetheliales > Trypetheliaceae > Bathelium > Bathelium albidoporum. The sequence goes on from JAGFVP010000116.1 coordinate 5,700, forward strand.
TTTTCTCCCTCCACTCCTCCTCTGCCCCAACCCTCTGAAACCAGGCGAAGGTCAGCAAATCTACCGAGTACTGAGTTTTCGCTTGGGTGAAGGATCTCTCGACGCGCAGCGACCTCGCCGCCGTTTTTCTCCGGCCGAAATCGGGTCGTGTTCGTTGAGAAGGGCGGTCAGCGGCTCAACACTCCTCCAACGTCTTTTCCAGACCAAGTCCGGGGACGCCAATAGGGCACGGGCCATCAGACTTATGCCCGAACCGCTGCGGGCCAACTTAATAAGATTCTGCGCGTGGCCGAGCCAATCAGCTCATCTTATTCCTGACTTCAGGCCTTTCGCGTCTGCAAGCCCGTCACCCACGCGGATTGACTGAACATCGAGGCAGGGACCACTTGCACGCATCGCACTGAGCTGGAGTGCAGGCGCAGGACCACCATTGTCGAACAGCCGCAACTTGCTTTCTAACAAGACTTGTAGCCATTCCCTGCGCGCTATTGATCACGCGGTCGTTCATGAGAAAATTCCCCACCATTTTCGCAATTCGCCGATGTCCTCCAACAGGATTGCAACGTTTATTTAAGCAGCCCCACATCAGTGAGCAAACAAATCGGCCATCCGATTGATCGAGCTCAATAACTGGCCAAGTTACTGGGTGGCCTCACTTACTCCCATGACCTCTATGTTGCACAACGGCGTTCAGCCCTTCGGACGAACGACTTGATCCTTAATCCTTTTGTGGGCCTATGATGGTCGTCCGTGAAAACCACCTAGGTGAAAAGTTGTTGGCAGTGCTCAATCTAAAAGGCTATCTTGAAAGGAGGTATGGTGTAATAATTGACCCACAGAGCTAGTTATCCTCCTGTGAATCGGAAGACATCTTACTTCAAGCCCCACAGATGTGATGTATGGGCTTGACAGGTTATTAGCTGCAGAGGAATTAAAGGTGATGACGTGCTGGCTGTCTATTGAAGCTCACTTGCATGAATACAACTGATTGTGAGGTTTCTATTCTTCGAGTCTCGAAGTGCGTGCAGGTCGCCGAGTATAGGTACGACCCAACACGTCGTCAGCACGGCAGTTGGAAACAATGGGGTTAGACAGGAATCGACAATATGCCGGTAACAACGGACCTTGACTCGGTGTGATGGATTTGCTTGACCTAAGAGAGTGTTCATAGAAAACATGAAAGACCAAAAAATGCTCTTATTTCCTCTATTTCCACTGGCTTTGCGCATCTTCACCGTCATATTTTTATTGGACCCCTCTCCCAATGAAGCGAACATCCGACCCGCTCCCGCTTATTCTATTCTCGCGTACCTATCCACCTCAGGTTACACGTTAGGTGAGATTTCCAGGATGCGCTCACGTGAAACCGGATTTTCAAACCTACGGAGCAACAGAAAGCTTGGAAAAGGGCCATTCATGCAGGGAGCCGACCGACTCGCTAGACGGCCAAGATTGAGTTCGGCGGTGTGGCGGTCAAGCAGATGCGCGAGTCTGCTTACCGGAACGATCGGCGACTCCTCGGACCTCTCGGGCGCTTCTGCCACCTTGGACAAGAGAAGCGGGGTAAGCTCATCGCCGCATGCGGCAAGTGGGGCTCTGACGAGCTGTGGCTTGATTTGGTAGGTACCTTGTACTGACTTGCAGCTCGGTCGAGAGCAACGGAACAGAAAAGCATTGGGTGGCCGTTTGCCGTTGCCAATGACCTGCAGCTCAAGCACGACAGCAAGCGATAAAGAAATTCTCCGGGGATGAACGATCTAGAATTTCCATTTCTAGGGGCGAGCTGATGATTTGGTCGGAAGCAGCCGGCCTACACCGTAATTGTTAAATAGACGTGCTTTCGGCATTTGAGACGCGGTTACAACTCGGAAACCCTCCATAACATGAAGGCTTGCTGGATTGTGACAGTCTGTATTACTTATCTGATCATTTGATTATCTTGATAATTGATTCACCCAAACCCAAAACAGAAGCACGTACATCGATCATTTCCAGACCGCCTGTGCGAGTTGACAAAATTCTATCATGAAAACGATTGGTTCTGATCAACTGCCTTAGAGCGCAAAATGCATTCTAGCAGGATGCTTGACGCCAGAAAGTACGAACAATATGAATGTTTGACTACTCTGTGAAGCTCAGGGCACGCCATGAGAGCGAAATTTTTAACATCGTGTTAGTCAGAGTTTGTCGATTCTATTTGATGATGCTTTTAACGAGCTCTCACTTTAAAGATCTAGACAGCTTTTGCTGTCGTCTGAATGAGTACCATGGATAAGGTAGCCTATCCACGCCGGTCGCTTCTGAACCATGTCTCACGGTTCAATTTTTTTTTCATTGGCCCCTCCATGCTCCACAGCTTGTACTGTCAATGTACCTCTAGGGAGACCCTATGTACCGGTACGTACCTTTGCAACGCGATAAGCAAGGCACCAACCACCGCCCAGAACACGACGATGCAAGTTGCAACGCCGCGTCTGATTACGTAGGCAGCGCAGTTCTCAGGGTCCATTGACCCTGCCTATCTCGTCGCCGTTCCGCTTACCCGTCACATCGCAGTATCATGATTCGGCACCTCCCTCGACCAGAAGGGTTCCTTATGCATGCCGCGGGAGCGGCGAGTCGAAGGGGGAAAGCGAAAGATTTTTGATGACTGCCTCGAGGTGCTGCACATGTAAAATGCGCCGGGACGGACACCAAAATAGCCCAAAACACGGTGCGCGCGGCTAGCGAGTGGCGTTTTATTACGCAAGCCGACTTGGGAAATCTTTTCCTGATAGAAAGGACCCTTTCGTATTGATTATGGAGGAGTCACCCACGATAAACGAAGTGACAGCATACACAAGCTACCACAAATCCGCTGCGACACTTTGATGAAGTCGCAATCAACAAAATGGTCTCCATGGACGATGGATTGATTGCGGGGGTCTTCCTCACAGTTTGATAGAGACTTGCGTGATTGCTTGATAAGAGCTTGCATGCTGAATAAGAAATTGCAGTTTTCGTCAGTGCGCAGTTTCCTTATCGCTAAAGTCCTGGCTCATATACACTGTGGGGAATGCCTGCCGATTATCTTAGGAAAATCTCGCGAAGACGCATTGAGGGGCTTGTTTTGAAAGTGGTGGAGAAACGATGGAGTTTGGAGGACAGATTGGGTGGTCTTGTCTGTGACATGAGATCAAAATTATATCACATCACCGAGCTAGAAGCCCATTCGGTGGAGTTTTCGGGGATTAGACGTGGGGTATGGGACAGGGAGGTCGCTGGCAATTCATACCGCCATTCCACAACAGTTCAGATGCCACAATAGATTCCAGACCTTCAGGTGAAAGATGGAGAAACAAGAGGGGCGCCATGGTGGGACGCCAGGGTTGCAGATCGCGGAAGAAATGACAGGCATTGCCTCGTGTCTTTCTGACTGGCTCCAAGTCGTATGAGCGTGGAGCTGTCAAAAAACTTCTCTGGCGAATTGTTGAGTGTTACCCCAGCGCGATTGGCGCGGGTGGCTTGCAGCATGGCGTTGCGCTTGTCTCACACCCTGAGAATGTTTCGCGTATCAACATGGGCTCGCGAGGCTCCCTCAAGGTGATTGCAGCCTCTTCATGCAACGCAATTACAAAATGATGTGACGTGTCGAGAGACAGGGTGGTTGTTAGTATGTACTATATTCGATCAATTCACGATTGTTACCACGATCGATGGTGAATCTGATCTCCTACAGTTATCGACCAGTAATTGGAAACGGAGCAGAGATCCGATGTTGGTCAGCCTATCAGCACCGTCAAGCCATTGATTGACATTCCAGCAGGGACGGCGGAGAGCAACCGCTGTTCGAGGCGTGCGTCTGGCTTGCTCGTTCCAGAAACCCTTCCATCAACTCACTGCATGTCCCGCCATGTGGCGCATCTAGAAAACGGCAGGCGGCCAGAGCGGGATTAGAACCTGCAAAGCAGCCATACAGACACTCTCTCCTCATCTCGATCCCGTCGCCCTTTAATAGTCAAAGTGCTGTATCTATTCTAGGGCAGTTTTGCAGAAACAGCAGTCGAGACCAGAAGAGACGAACGTCATCGGAGCGATGCTGAATCATTACCGCCAGGCTGATCGTCACGAGATGCTGTAACTGTCACCCTCTCCTTTGTCTTCCGACTTTAGGCAACCAACGATAGGACCAGGATATCTCATACAGCAACACCTCATTTAGCGTCCGTATTGGTAAGCGTCCAATATCGAGCCAGCGACTACAACTTTTCTGCAACAACAATTTATGATCTGTAAGTCACGGTATTTAGCTTCACACCATATTCTTGCGCTATGTGCCCGCTCTAGCTACAATGATCGAGAGGACAGGGAGCGCAAGTATTGTTTCGCCAGTCGCTTTACTCTTTTTCTAAAGTACGTATCGGTGTGAGGGCTTCATGACCGTGAAAAGGAAAAGTTGGGTACAAGGGCCTTGGGCTATGCGCTGTTCCATCAAAGCTCTTCCGTCTTAGAGCATTTTTTAGAGGAATCGGAGAATACTACAGCAGTGTGCGAGAACCAAATATTATCAGCGCAAGCGAATAGGTGGTTAACAAGGATACATTTCTTCATATGTGAGGCGCTCCAGTCGACATTGAGAAAAGAAGCCATCCTTTCGTTGGGTTCGAGGGCACTACTGTCGTCGAAGACTTGTTGGGATGGCGCTCCCCAGACTTGTCTGCAGTACGAACAGATGGACGCCAGGCGGCGCTGGCATTGTTGAGAGTACTTGTGTGGTCGAAAGTCTTTTCTCCAAAGGTTCGAGACTGTATTTGAATGATGCACAAAAATCGGAGTCTGTCAGGAGAAGAATAAGCAACGGTATTGCTTGCCGCTTGGGAGAATACTGCAGTTGCGGAGAGCCTAGCGCATCTTGTCCGAAGCAATCACGTCCTGCAAAAGCTTGATGGAAGATTGGCATCCATTTTCTTTCAATCCATTTTCCATTGTTTCAATAAAGGGGTCAGGGATACGGTATAGTGAGTATCTGACCTCATACCTTACCAGAAGTCAATAGCCAATCCGTATTTGCGGACTTATTAGTCATGTTTACCTCAATGAACAATGTCAATGCTGTTGCAAATACTATACATTCTCGAAATCCATTTAGTCCTTTCGTGTCCACAAATCTTTGTTCCCTCGGAACACAAAATCCCCGTACCTATGGAAAAGGAGAGATCGTTCAAAGAATTGCCAGCTCCTACGCAATGGGCTGCATCAGACATCCTTACTCATTCTCAGCGCTGACGTCCCTATAAGGGGACAAGCTCGGTAGTACCCTGTAATCACGACAAATGGATCAATAAATTTGGCAAGTTACCGTGGTGAAATCCACTAATTTCCCATTTTGGAATATACGAGCATACTCCGTCGGTATGGATACTCAGCTAGGAATCGTCCTCACATTTAGATTCAGTAGGGTCTTTCCAGCTGAAAATAATCGGATTGTCCAGAGTCGTCTTCAATATTCAGATGGTCAATGAAGAACATTGAATGAAGCAACCCAAGCATTGACATTAAGAAATTAAGACATCATTTCACTGCCTCCCAAAGTGCTTTGGGAAAAGGTCATGATCTTAGTCGCCATCCACGCCATCAAGACAACAATCTGAACACTGATGGAAGCGGCGGCCGAAGAGTTCTCTAATCTCAACTTCAGGAGCCCTGGTAGAAGACAAGAAAGCAATCCAAGTCCGAACTCATCCGGTACGTCCGTGCATTCTGTGAGCAGAGCATGGTATGTGACAAAAGGCACACATGCAATACTTTGGGCGTCCCTGTTCTCGGAATAGAGCTATGATTATATTTCAATCCTTGAATAGTCACTCCTCACTCGGATTGGCTCCTCAATCATGAGGCTGGAAGAAGTGAATCGTATACTGACTATATATACACGTATACCCGGAAAGACGAAAAGCTGGGCGACGAATCAAATAGCTCCCATTCATTTTGTCAATTGGTCCGGGGCATTGCGTTACGAAACTTTCATGCAGAGCAGATGAATAGGGTGACCTGTTTGCTAGTAAATTGAGTGGGGTTCGGTGGCCGGCGACATTTGTGTGGTTCCAGTCCTTAGAATACTGCGTTCATCCTTCACACCTTCAGCTCAATCCCAACAACCAGAAATATGCGGACGTATGATTTCGTCTTCTTGGAGTAGCATCGAAGATCAAAAGGACTCGGCAGCTGGAGTTCCCGCCTCAAGTGAGTTCTAAGGTCAATGCTTCAAGCGCCAGTCACACGGAAGAAGACCAACCGGCATATGCCTCAGTGAGTTCGGATTGCTCGAAGAGTCTTGTCTCAGGGCCAATGATGGCCAATAAATCAGAGTTAGGATCTGGCACGGATGACTCTTAAAGCCCTAAAGGAGCTAGACCGAACGTCACATAAATTTGAGGGCGTATCTGTGTAGCCGAACTGAGCATCACTGATCTAGCTGTGCCAGTTACGCCTTCAGGCCATGTGCTTTGAGGTACTCGTGCCAGTGCGCGAGGCAGTAACAGGATTTTACTTTTAAGCATCGCTGAGCCCTGTCTTTGATTTGCGCTTTCTCTGCCTCAAACCTGAACTTTCAAGAAATTTCGAATTTCCCGATCTCATCAACTTCCCTCGTCGGATTCCTTATATTCGGAATTTTCTGTCTGAAGAATAATTCGGCTCAGCTCTACAAAATGATTGCCGCTTTAGTTCTCGCTTTTTTCCTCTCTGTCTCAGCCTTCGCACAATCCTCCTTCTCTTCTTCCTCTGGCGGTCCTCTTACCACTTCCATCCTCTTCTTCCCCCAGCAGTCTGGCTTCCTCGATGCATCCATTATCAACATTGGCCAGAATGAAATCACGATGTTACTAGCCTGCCCAACGTCAGCCTCGTCCCATGGCGCCTCCCGCCGCGCTGTCAGTAGCAGCCCGGCACCTTCCCCTTCCGCCGCCTCTGCCAGCTCATGCGCCTTCACCGGTGTTAACAGTTTTATCGTCACCGAAGCCCCCTCGGGCTCCGGCACCTCCGTCGTCGACTTCGATTTCACAAGCACCTCCGTCGGCATCGGCGTCGCCAGTGGGAGCGGCTCCCTCTATGCATCGTGGCATTGCGTGGTCGCAGGCACCACCACCGGCACCTGCACTACCCGCGTGACCGATGCCGCCGTTGTGGAAGAGTCCGGCATCACCTTCGTGCGGACTTCAAGCAACGCGACTAATGGGACTGCGCCGCGTACCACGACCGTCGCCGCGACGGATATCTCGATGGTGCAGGTTGTGGTGACGACGGGGCAGGAGAAGCTGGCGAGCGCGTCGAGCAAGAGCGCGGCCAGCGCAAGTGCAACTTCGAGCGGGAAACCAAATGCTGCGGATCACAGCGCAGTTGGAACAGGAATTACGGGCGCCATCTTGGCTGGTGTGATGGGCTTTGCCATGATGGCTTGATTCGGCCGAACAGTACTGCTCTTACTCCTGGTTGTTACAGATGCAGTAGCGTCAGCCTATTGTGCTTTAGTCTTCGACCAACTTCCCCTTCATAAAGCTTTGAATGAAGCTGGGGGACTCACATCTTAGCTATACCCAAATGAGTTCATCAATCGCATCATGTAATGTTATCCGAGAACATGCACCAAGAATCCTAGTCTTCAAGCGATTGCAGTCTACATCCTCAGGATTCTGGCTCTAACACTGCGCCGTGCATTGCTATTTAACGTGGATTTCTTCAGAAGTAGGAACATTGAGTTTCCTTGATGACCTCGGACGCACCTTTCGATTCTCCTAACGCTTTCTAGAAATCTAACATGCTTCACTTTCAGCACATTTGCATCCAAATTGCACACGCTCTTGCATTAAGATTTATGCTCTGCTCTCGTAAGTCGATACCGTGAAGACCGCGGGCTCTCACGACGATTTCGAGACCAGACATAATGATAAGGCAATGCGGAGTATGGACGTCGTACGTTGGTGCGTGTATGGGCAATGACAGGGGGCCAAAACAAACCTGGAATTTGGCACTCAGCTCGACCGGCTACCCAACCCTACGTACGCTTTAGGCAAATGCTCGTACGGATCAAGCCCAGGCACGGTAACAAAGGAGATCGAAAAACACTTACGAGGATGCCACAAGCCGCATGCAATAGAATATTGGGAGCCCTTCAACCAAATTCGGTCCGTTAAGATTCCACAAAATGAATTATTATCTTAGCTCCCAGTTGTGTCCTACTTGAGAGTCTACCCATCTTACTTTTAGATATTACGGAAATAATTAAAATTGATATGCGGTTTTTCTTTTTACGCGTGGGAGTGGTCTGTGCCGTCCCACTTTTGCTGCTGCCTGACACTGCACTCGGTGACGCGATCGCTGTTGACATGGACGAACTGAATGACACACCAGTCTATTCCACGAGGCAGATCGTGAACAATAGTCGAGGTCGCTCTTCTTGTTGGAACTTATCTGTAACAAGATTTGCTGTATGAAACTCACATACCGGCGACTTCCATCATAGCCAAGTAGGCTCTCGCATTACACATCTCGTATGGTATCGTTGCAATTCCCTTCCTTTTTGGGATTTGTGGTCTATGGTAGAAGAGATCTTATACTCGTATGAAAGCTTCTAACATGTACCAACCACTACTGACGGGCCAATTTCGTCTCCTGCGGCCGTATGGCGATGACCAACTTCGCGCGTCATTGGAGGTACACGATCTCAAGAAATGTCCTAGCTATATTGCGCTTTCATACAAGTGGGGCAGAGCAGTGAATCGAAAAGGAAGGCCCCTTTTTGCAACATACAGCATTATCTTGAATGGAACAGAAGTCATAGTCCAAGAAAATCTTCATGATGCTTTACGACACTTATTCCCAGTAGTCGAAAGACATGATGGCTACATTTTCATCGACGCCCTTTCCATCAATCAAGAAGACATCGTTGAGCGGAGCCATCAGGTTCGAATGATGAAAGCTATTTACGAAGGCGCCAGAGTGGTCTTCGGCTGGCTAGGTGTACCGTCCAATGAAGAGAGGATCACGCAAGCCATAGCATTGATGGGTCGCTTCAACCTCACGCTCAGGAAAGGCTTAGAGCAGAACGGCGGCGATGTGGATAAGCTCAATACTGAGTTGTCCGGTGACGACCCCAACCTGTACCCCTTTCCCAACACTGACACATACGAGGGCTGGGTGGGCCTGATGGAATTATCTGACGACTGGTATTGGACTCGGACATGGATACAACAGGAAGTCACTGGTCCAGTCAAAACCTATTACTTTTGCGGTGATCAGTCGTTTGACAGAATTTACCTTGCTGCGGCATGCTGGTTTGCGTATCACTGTTCGCTGTTTCCCAATATTGAGCAGCGATTCGCTAGAACTATCGGATCAAGCAGTGCATGGCGACTCAACTCCATGCGAGGCCTCGATGGATCTTTCGAAAGAGATTACGAGACACAGCTTATACACCTCCTAGGTACATTTCGCAATACCATGTGCACCGATAGTCGGGATAAAGTGTTCGCTCCTCGTAACCTAGCCACCGATGTCAATCACGACGATGTTCCCCCTGACTACTCGAAGCCTGTGCGGGAAGTTTATGAGAGTGTTGTTCGCTTCTATCTCTTTCGGTATGCGGACTTAGATTTCCTCGGATACGTTGCTCTTCCAGTTGAGAATTCGAAGGGTATGCAAAGGGAATGCAAAGAAGCCCCATTGCCTAGCTGGATTCCGGACTGGCGGGACCGTATCAAAATACAGCCGCTGTCCCTCATCGGGGACACAAGGAAGCAGATCGACCGTCTCTTCTGTGCTGCGGGAAAGTATCGACATCCAGACTACCAGATCTCTGGAGAGGAGTTGACGGTGACTGGATTGATCGTTGATACAGTCGTCTCGCTGTCATCGATTTGTGAAGAGCCGGTAAACGAAGCTCCAGAAGTCAAACGGTGGACTCCCGCAGATGCAAGCAAAAAGACATACGTTCCAACGAAGCAGTCGCTGGACGAAGCTTTTCGCTCCACAATTGTAGCTGATGTGCAATATGAGCCACGAAGAATAGGCGCGTGTGTGGATTGGAGCTTATTCGATGAGCCTGTAAACAAGCTCGACCCTGAACGATTCACACTTCGGCACGGGTTCGACGTTGTAATCAATCAAGTATGCTTTGGCCGACGCCTTGCATTCACCGAGGATGGTTTCTTGGGTATCGTTCCGGCTTCTTGCGAGGAAGGTGATATCGTTTGCGCGCTGTGGGGAGGGCAAACTCTATATATCATCCGCGCAGCTGCTGACAAGCGGTACCGACTTATAGGCGAGTGCTACATGCACGGTTTAATGCACGGGGAAGTCTTTGCGATAAAGTCGGAATCGACAGCCCAGGCCTTTCATCTGATATGAGCTTGTGGTGATATCATCACGAGACCAGCGCAAACACCGGTTTGCCACAGCAGGACTTGTTTCAGCCATGTGTCAGTCGATATTTACCTTGTCCTGAATTGTATAGAAGAATCAGGTAACCTTTGGCCATCATAATGTCTCTTTGAGCCTGGAGTGGCGGCAAGGGGGTATGTTTACTGAATGTAAGGCATATGCTCTCATTTTCTGGCGCTGTTCTCTCCTTGGAGTTTTTGAAGACCGCAAGAATATCCAGCAGCAGGCTCTCGAAATGACGAAGTGACTAATCATTATCGATATTTAGATTAGTGAGGCCTAGTCCAATTAGCTTATAAGGGAACCACCGAAAGCAGGCATCAAGACAATGTTGTCATCGTTGCGCTCCGCTCGTTCTCTTCTTAGGGAATGTTAGAAACAGTGTTGCTTCAAAACTCGACACAGATTATAAATCTAGGTTCGGGTTGCACAGTCCCCTATCAAAATTTTAGCTAAAACACTGACCAATTTTTACTTTATAAATTGGTTGATAATTGAATTCAGACTTTTAAAAAAGGTTCTTTTGATTTGATCGGCTAAGGAATACCAAAATGTATTTTGTCACCACCTGATGCTACTCTCCGTGTTGCGTCCTCTCCGGGCACATGCAGTTTCCGTAGACTGGAAAAGCACAAGGCAACAAATGTCAATCAGGCGAGGAAAAGGTGGGAGGCGGTACTGATACAGTCTGAGCAGTAGCTCCTCAGGTTTGACCTATACTGCTATTCACGCTTGACCAACAATGATTGTTCGATAAATTTCTACAGTTCCGCCGGCTGAGCTTCTACATTCCAGAGGCCCCCATGCACATTGTGTGCTGACGCAAATTTCTCCAACTGCTTGTCCGCCTTTGCAAAAGTAATACTATGGGCATGACGTTTTCCCGAATCGTCGCCATCTGCTTCGCTGAATCTTCTCTTCGTAAATTGGTGGGCACAGCCGGCAGACTCAGCTCCACCAACCATGGCGCATTACCCGGTTTTCCTTCTCCACCTGCAATGGCTGCATTTAGCATCAAATTTTGTTTTCCTTTGATCAACTCCTTCTGAGCTTGTTCGCCGATTCGAGCGTATCCTCTTCTGCGGCTTGAGTTCTTCATGATCCCATCAGGAGTGTAAATGTATGCCTGCCTTCTCTCAAGTATGTGACACCAAGGGTTTCGTTCATGATCTTAGTTGCTGTTTCATGAGAGCCACTTTCTTCTCCATGGGTTTGTAGATACTCCTGGTCGAGGAGCGTATCGTGATTGCCGGCTATGACGAGACGTATTTCTGCACTGATGGATGAGAGGAACGTCAGAGAGTCTTGTAGACCCTTCGTAGAACGTATTTCTGTCAGATCTCCGCAGTGTAGTACCACATCAGCGTCTGGAACATTGTTCAGTACCGTATCATGCGTGTCTGACAGCACAAGAAACCTCACACTCTTCTGAAGAGATATAGCAGTGCTGAATCCCAGAGACATCTCGGATAGTAGCGTAAAACGATCCCTTGTGAGGGGCAGCAAGCAATGCTTGTAAGGATGAGCTCTGCTCAACAGAGGCAGAAGTTGGCGAGGTGGTACCAAACTTGAGCAGGGGGTTGAAAAGAGAAGTTGTGGAAGGCTCGAGTTGGAAGGAATGGCTATGAAGATGCATCGCCGCAGAAGACATCGTGCGACGGTGGAGAGGATCTTGGCGGGTCACCGAGGTACAGCTGATTTGAGGTTCAGCTTCCTCGGCAAAACTTTGACCGAAGTATCCGTGTCAGCCTCATCCCAAGATCGCAACAAGAGATGGCTTCTGAACCCCCGTGATCTCCATCATTGATGGTAGCTTCATTATGTTTCAATATCAATGTTCCGATCAGCTCAAAATGTGACCTATCGACGTAGATCAATTGTGTCAGAGCGGAGTTGAGGAGCTCGCCCCGAGTGCAACGTCTCCCAGCAACTCAGAGTTTGCTTTTGGCCACTTCCGCTGGCAGTGCTCCACTCATGAACGCCTGGCTCTCTCCATCCTGATGTGCATCTTCCCAGCCAAAAAGCACTGCATCTCGTCCGCCCCGCGTATTCCACCACGCGACGCAGATTTGGCTACGCTCAGCATCCATCTCGCCTCCATTAAGTACCTCCCAGAATCTTTGTCGGCACTCAATCCTCATCTGAGAATCGAGAATCGTGTTCAGGAGTGATGAAGCGAGAGGAAGCCACTGCTCCAACTCCACAAGGGGCAGATTTGGTAGCGAGTCTATAAGGGCGAGAGTAAGCACCGTCCGCTCAGAAAGAGGTTTCAAGTCTGTGTCTTGGCGGGGTTGCCGCTGAGTAGTGGCAGCAAGTTCAGCCGGGTGCGGTTCAAGTGGTGTCTGCGACGCATTCAGGGCGCGATGGTGTACGAGCTCGAGCAATATCGATGGCAAGTCGGGCTGCGAGGTAGAAAGCGGAGATGGTGGTGTGATGACGCGGATCAATGTCTTGAAAGCTATACGGAACTGCCGTGATGAAAGATTTTGAGGGAAAACCTGAGAACAGCAGTTCAGCTTGGTGATTTCACTAAGACATCATCTATTGTCTGTATACCTTGAAGAGCGCATCAACGTAAAAAGGAAGGTGCCGAGCAGTTAGCGCTGCACTTTGTGGGGCCGACAGCACAGCCAGCATAACGCTGTGAGCTGCCTCGAAAATTGGAAGGAGATGCGGGTTTCTGCCAGAGACCAGGTATGGACTGGTTGCTGGAACGAGAAGTTCTTCATTGGTTGACGGCGGAAGGGTAAGTGTAAAGTGTTCGGCTGTGTTTAGAAAGTACAAGTCAAGACACCGGTCGAGTGGATGTTGGGGTATGTGCCCAAGTTCCAATGGCCGAATTTCGTGGATGAAGTGATCCGACTGAACAGGATAGCTATTGAGAATATCAATAGCGGTGAGGTATACAAAAGTGTACTGCGAAAATGAATCAGACCCGCGGTGAGATGATATGAAGTAAAGATTCCGTAAAACATGAAGGATTGAGATGGCTATATTGGCGTCATCTATTGCAAAATTAGTCGAAGAGGTGCGATTAATGGTGGAGCACAAACCGCTCTGGTTGAAGGCAAGCCCGTCACTCAAGAGCCGTCCCATCATGCTTCGGAGGACAACCACTGTACTGAAGAGGGTCGACTTCAATACCCGCCAAAGGACTGGTAAGGTCGTCTTCAAAGTCTCATCATGTAGGAAAAGATTCTCTTCGGCAGGGTCAACTTCTGAAAGTTTGTTCTGCCTCCACTGAGCCTGAAATGACCTGGAGAACATCACGAGATTGCTAAGCATCTCTTGAATGAGGGCCGAATTCTTGACATTCTCCACCGCATGGGCTATCACTCGGGATAGCGGGCCCATAGAGGATACAAGTGGCCTTGAAGCAAGCCCTTGTGTTTGAAGGAAGGAGCCTGATCTTGAAGACCAATTGAACTTTTTGCCTTGAACCTGCACGACATCCAGATCGATTCTACCAAGAAAGTATCCGCTCTCCAAGCCCTCAGAAGAAAAGAAAACAATAAAGACCAGGATCGGTAGCAGTCGATCGTAATCCACATGCGCTCTTTCGGCGTCCAACAATATGGGAAAAGTATGGTTAATCACCAGAGCCACACAATACGCTCCTAGCCCATGCTCTTGACATTCAAACTCCAATGCCAGATTCGTGGCTGTCACCAACGCCGAGTCGATTGTGAGTTTTAAAGCCGTAGTGATGTCTGAATACTCTCGGGTCTCCAATCCAATCAGCAAGCCTCCAATGACGAGGAGGTGCTTCCATCGCTCAGATCGCTCATCAGCTCCCTTCACCACCGCTGTCACCCACTCGTCACAATTGAGGCTGTTTGCTAGAGGAGGCTGACTGGAGTACTGAGGCTCTTTACATATCTCATGCCATTCTTCCTGTTGTTTTCCCTTAGCGATAGCAGTCGAGTGAAAAAGGCTCAGCACGTGAAGACATGTCTGGAGGCCATCAGGTCGCTCCCAGATCGCGGGGGAAAAGAGCAATTGAGAAGTGAGAAGCGTGACATTCAGAGGATTAGATAGTGTCGTGAGGAGGGAGCCGGCAGTACCAAGAAGTCTACGTCTGTTAGGTGCTTGCAAGGCCAGGGTGATAGGATGTCCACTTGCCTTGGCGTGTCTTGCTGGTCCGTGTAAGTCTGTAGAGAACGCAAAAGTGTCCCAAGAAGCCTATCTGCAGGCATGGTGAATTGCGATGCTACATGGTATTTGCTGTCAAATCAGACAACCTCGAACACTCTCAACATCTTCGTAAATTAATCAAAGATCGTCAGAGTTGAGGTTTGGCAAGCCGACGTGCCGAGGCTGTTTTTGGAGGGATCCGCGGTAGCGGTAGCCTGACCAACTCCAATCCACCTTCTGCAACCAGGGCAAGGCCATTGTCACCTCCCGTAGGTGATAAATTATTTAATGAGTGATCTGTAAGACTGTTTCGCCCTTTCGCTCCGCGCACTCGTATCTTGCTAATGACCCAAAGCTTTCTCCGTCGCATTTCCAACACAGCTCCACTTGGCTACATCGTTCCTCCATTCCCATCCTTATACTGGCCCTTTCCCGTAAAGGGCGACCAGGCTAGATATCTCTACCATGCCTACGATATCTGGAATTTCACGGTAGTCTGGACTCTTATCTTCTACGGGGGAGTGTTCCTAGCCACAAGCGGATATGCCGTGGCAATGCAATGGAGGAATTGGAAGATCATCTGGGTTGTGCCCCTCTTCTACGTACTGATTGGGGGTATTGAGGCTGTAATTGCTGGAAGTGTGATCGGGGGCCTGTAAGATCCGGAAACCTGATAATCGTAAAAAGAAGAAGGCTGACATAGACAAACAGACTGGGTGGTATCTACGATGTTGGGATCTTTCGGATGTCCACATGGGTTCCTTTCGCATGGGGTGCGATCAATACTCTGGTGATTGTACTGTCATCCTTTGCTATTCAAGGTGGACTATGAGTTGGCTGCTTAGGGGCACACACATAGTCTTGTACCGAGGGAACAGGGTGCATGCTGCGATCACGTCCTGGATCGTGAGTTCATGAGTTTGCTCATAATCTCTCGCCTTTTGTGCCCACGCCCCACAATGAGAGAGACTTGAGGGGATTCCAGATGTTCTCTGCTAAGGTTCTTCGAGGCTATTTGTCCATTACGCGCGGAGCGTACTATTGTTGCCAGTGTCTGGCTGGCAGCAATGAACTCCTCGATCTTGAGCTTTAACAATGATTGTCTCCGATTTCTTTGGCTCAGTAGGCTGTACTGACGTACATCTCGAAACGAAATTGTTCGAACTGGAACGGAGGCTGCAAGTCGTAACAGTTGGTTGTGCGTGGGGAAACACGCTTGTCTTGGTTGTTTGAGGATGGCATCTTTTGCCGAAGAGAACAAGTGATTCAAAGCCCGACTGTGAAGAATAGTGCAGCCCCTCCAGCTGCTTTGGGGGACTGTCCCTTGCCCGGCAGATACTCCTTCCCGATTCTCTAAACCCGTGTCTAACCCGCGACACGGTTTCACTGCGCGTTTCTGCCCGCACACGGCACGAAAACAACGGAGCACTCGTAAGCTTGTCAAATCTTGGTCATTTGTTACACCTGCAGCACAGCTGTCTCTTGATCTGTCAGGTCCCTTCGAGCATTTCACCCTGACTTTTTCTTGCTTCACATCACACTCGACCATCAGGTAATTTTTCGTCCTATTATTGCCACAGTCCTGTATAATGGCAGACCTTCCTCCAGCTTCGTCAGCGCCTGCATCTCCCGACAAGTTCCACCAGTATCTTCCGAGCGATGAACCTTCTGCGCCTTTGGCAGGCTTCATGCACGGTGGCGTTGCTACGGGGAAAACTGATGACAGTGACTCCGATGGTGCCCTGTCCGCCATAGATGAGTTATGGGAGCCGAAGCCTGTTTCTCCCTCTGATCCTAATTCACTTCATTTCGACGTCCTTGAAACTGCGCCGAGAGCCATGCAGAAACTCCAAGCACACATGGAGTATTTCACATGGATTTGCGGCGCGAGTGAAACCCAGGAAAATGGTAAGCATACCGAGGTTCATCGAACCAGTAGCATGGCTACAGCTCTGACCTTACAGGTGCGCCATATCCTATCAGCTCGACAGTCGATCCTGACCGTGATGGATCTCCATTCTGGACTCAAAGCGTGGATCTTGCTATCCACGTGCTTTCGGTCCTCCTTGACGCGGCTTCAAAAGGATCTTTCAGGCGACTTATCAACATTGCCCACTATGCCAAGAAATTCGTCATGCCCCTAGAGGAGCTTCAAACAATCCACTTGCACCGTGGTGAAACAGTGTGGACTCGGGACAAGCAAACAAGCGTAACTATCGTCACCGCATTCAAGATTATGATGGAGGTCAGCGAATTCATGTGTGTCACGGCTCCTGACCTTCAATTTGGGGCGAACGTGTTAGACTATGCAGACACGCTCTTCGCGAAAATTACTGTCTACAGCGCCCAGCAGCGTTTGTGCTGGGCGACTGGCCACGAAGTGAAGAAAATGGAAACGCAAATTGAGTGGGCTCAGGCTCGTGGATTCCATGAGTGGTTTCCGTCGGCTATGAGAGAGCTGGGGTCCTCAGCCTTGAACTACGAAACCTATAGTCAGGAGCACAGCTAGAAGATTGAATGAGGATCCTCACGATCTAATCAGCCAAGGGATGCCGACATTTGTTTTGTCGCCCCCTGATGCGCGTCAGCAATAGCTCTCTCTCCCGATTTACGATAGAGCTAGCAATCGAGCAACCACGTTTCCTGCATGAAGCTTTGTAAGACTGTAGGAACTCGTAATGGTCATCCCAGTCAACAGTAAATACCGCTATGTTGTAGCACCATTGAACCCGACTGGAACTTCCTCCGGCGTACGAGTGTATGACTTGCTACCGATTAGCGTCCACCAGTAATGTCTTGAGTAGATTCTCCGGCCCCTGGTACCGATGCCATGTCGTTTGTAGAGCATGCAATCCGCTTTCAGACCAAAAAAACTGCAACAGAGAAATCTTCTTACATTTACTACAAAATTTAGTAGATGTGTCCACGATGGATCTATGCAAGGCTCACGCGGGAGCATGTATACCAGGTTTCCCCTTCGTCCAATGCCACTACTATAGATGCTGTCAATAATCACAGTTCTGCAGCTCCAGGTGGATTCAATCTCTACGGGAATTGAGCTGCTTATATACACAAATCAACCCCTATTCTCCTGCCAGGATCTCATCCTTCTGAAACACCGTAATTTATCAGCTGAACGGTCTAGAACAGTCAAATCTCCATAGTTTGGTACTGTGGCTGCTGAGGCAGCATCTTGTGTAACCTTGACAGATTCTACCAACACCGGTGCCATCGAATTCCCATGCATATCCTTGTTCGAGCAGCTAGAGAGTCTTCTGTACGACGAATTAGTCAGTATTGCGCTTAACAGAACAAATGGCGCTAAAATCGGGAAAGTATTTTCCTTGGCACAGAAATTATGAGCCAGTGCGTGGTATACATACCTACTTTTATCTAGTGCTCACCAACGATCCAAAGCCCACAATTCTTACAGATAACATTTACAAAAATTTAACTCCGTTCCTCCAATTCAACTCCCGAACAAACGGCAACAGCGCACAGAGTCACCATGAACTTTTCAGGACAGCTGTCGATCCAGTCTCCAAGAGCGTGCCCCGCGTAATCTTTGGACGATTTGCTCAGATCGCCATTTTTTTTCAGCGAAGTGCGACTGACCGCTGAACCATCGTAGACGTGTGAGTTCTCCGCTTTAGCCTCTCCAGTGGGCATCTCTAGAATACCAATATTCCGATTGAACTCGGAGAAATCGAGCCCTATACAACCAATTATGCAAGTTTAGAAAGGCGTAGATCGCTCAAAGAGTAACTGAATGATATTTGCGGAGTTAGTATCTGTCGGTGCTAAGGCAATAGCAAAGTCAGAGAAGGTTTTAACTAAAGGGGGTTGTGGTGTACGAGATGAGTGCGGAGTGATTGGAGCTTGAATAACTGGGTATTTACAGAACACTTACGCGAGTGGCGACACTGGACCGATAGCATTGGTAGGTAGGCAAGGCGTTGCGTTGTTTTTTCTACACTAATTGCGAAAGGCGTTGAGTCCTTCGCACCTCCATCTGAATACAAGTAACGACTGCTGCACACCCCATAAGAATTTGAATATAGCGAGAGACATATCTTGAATCGACCAAAAATTTTGAGCATTGACCAGTTCACAAGCGCTTTCGCACTGATCTTGCTGCCTACTGGAATTCGGGGAAGACCGCGCTCTCCGAAATAGGTTTCACGCCATCAACATTTTCTTTGAAGCTCGCAACTTTCGCGTTTGCACGAACGACCGCATCTTTGCCCAGAGGTAGCCTCAAAAAGCCCTGAGTATCCTTTCCTCTGCCGGTTTGAGTGACAGCTTCCACGATAGCTTCTGCTGCCTTATTTGGATCGCCAGGCTGCTTTCCATGGATGGCGCTGAGCCGCTTTCGAACCTCATCCGCTGGAGTTCCAGCGTACGCTTCTGGCAGACCTCCTGACTCGACGAGCGCGGCCTCAAAATTGGTGCGAAACGCGCCTGGCTCGACGACAAGGACTCGAATACCGAATGGCGAGAGTTCGGAGGCAAGTGCCTCGGAGGCACCTTCGATCGCGAATTTGGTGGCAGCATACATGCTATATCCGGCAATACCGCTGATGCCCGAAGTGCTTGAGACGTTGACGATTGTGCCATTGCGACGCTCGCGGAAAGCGCGGATCGCTCCCTTGGTAACGCGGAAAACACCAAAGACATTGGTGTCAAATTGAGCCAAGATATCTTTCTCTCTGCATTACCGAATCAGCCGAATTCAGATTATAGGGCTACAAGCGAGAAACGATGCCGTCTATAATGCGGACGGGGAATAAATGGTATACTAATGCAGGATGACCGCTTGCAGCGTGAGTCCAGGTCTTTAATGTCTACGACTGTTGAATTGCTTCGTTTCCCCCCACGCATCCGGATGACGTTATGAAGAGCTTCAATTGAACTTACTCAAAGCCTTCCATCACACCACGAAACGCAAATCCGGCGTTGTTGATTATGACATTGATGTTCTTCTCGTCAACAACCTTCTCCACGATTGATTGCGTATCCTTGGAGGTGACATCCAGTGCAAGCCAGGAACCCCCAAGCTTCTCCACGTCGGGATATGATTGTCTGGCTTTAGCAACATCGCGAGCAGTTGCTACGACTTGATGTCCAGAGCGTAAAGCCGCGAGGGCAAGGCATGCGCCCAGCCCACTAGAAGCACCGGTAATGAGCCACGAGTGAGGCATTCTGTATTCTTTCCGATAGATCTGCTATGGGAAGCTTTTGTAACAAAGGCTCAGTTGATAATGAAATTGAGAACAACTTACTATTGCTTTCGAAGTCGTTGATCTAAAAAAGCACCAAGCGATTCTTTATATCCCCGTTCTTGAGGAGAGTCAAAAGGAACTCTGTTTTACATCGTAGCACCATTTGTACTGTTAACTCCACTTCCGTTCTCGACGCACAGGCCGACCGCTGCTGCATTTGCAACGTTGCGTTGGAGGACCGGAAAGAAAAGAGAAGCCCCTGCCTGTTAAGTCCGACGCCTCTGTTAACCCCACCTCGCCACGTTCCGATAACTCTAACAGCTCTCAAACTCCTGGCGTTCGCCGCGATTGGAGCAATGCTGTTTGGTGGGGCTTGGTAAAGCAGCTCTTGGTCCTTTCGAATCGTATTTACTACATAACAAGTGAGCGGGCTAGGAGCTATATATACAAGAAGCTACAACTTCCTTGACCAGCTCTGCGAAATGAGGCAGAATCATCAAGGAAACTCATCTGGTCCTCTTCACTGTCTTTACTGTCCTCGTTCTATGCTACCAGAACTAGCTGACAACGCTTTGAATGTATGCGACTGCCTCCGTAGTATCGACGCCGACGTACGATAGGTGGGCAGCTGTAATTACGAATTCTCCGTCGCACACATCATCCCCCACTGCGCAATACGTCTTGATCGGACCACTATAGCCCTTGATTGGAGCTCCGTTGAAAGGGTCGCCAAAGACGACAACAGCCTGAAACGTCGTCGTTAGTATTGACTGTTTGCTAATGAACTCATTCATTCCATCACATACAGCTATTTTCGACTTCGCAGACGCGTTCGAGTTGCCAACGCCGTTGTGACTAACCATAGCACCCTCACTGTAGCCCGAAACAACAATCTGCAGTTCGCAAAGGAAAATCAGTCATTAGATTCTCTCGAAGCACATTGCTGACTGACCTTTGTATTGGGACACTCTGATGCCACGGACTCGATCAGATCTGTTGCGATCACTCCACCCGGAAGACCCAAGCAGTCGTCACCGTCAATAGTCGCCTGGTACGGTACACCCTGAATACTCCACTTCTCCGGAGCTGCTGCGTCCAGTCCAACTTGCAAGGCCGGTCCTACTGTCTCGCCCAAGGTTCCAGACTCGCCCGTGCCGCGGGAGTAGATTAAAGTGTACGGTAGGCAAGTTCCCTGACGCTTTTGAAATTCCCGCGCATCACTCATTGTCCTCGCCTCCTTGGTGGCTTGATGCATGAGTTCAATTCCTTGCCAGGCCTTCTGGGACCTCCTGGCGAATCGAAGGCTTGGAGGGAAAGGACCGGTATAGGCGCCCTCCGAGGCATACGACGCAATGCATTGATCACCAGATGCCGTACCTCCAGTGGGGAAGTTGGCAAGGCCGCCAGTGTAGGGTATGCCCGTTGAACCTGAGATATCGGCAATCTCGCAGGACTGGTCTTCGCAGCTCTGCGCCGAGACGCTGCTGCAGAGGAATGCCAACACTGTGGCGATAATGGTGCGTCGCGTTGCCATGGTGGGAGGTATATTTCTTAATCTCGAGCCCAGAGTGGTGCTCCAGAGAATTGCTTGGGGTACTTTCGAGGGATCTTTTCTCTTTTGGATTCTGTAGATCTATCAACTCGATACACTGAGGTTGGGATCATGATATTTATAATCATGCTCGTTGCCATTTCCAATCAACGCCTATTCAGGATAACGACTTTTGGCTACATTATTTTCATGGATGGCATGCTCGATTTCAATAGCTTCCCCGCACCTAAAATGAGTAGGTAGTTCAACCCCTACACACGCGACTCGTCTCGTTCCGAGGCCATCGACTCAAGAATATGCGTATGGTTGGATCAGGATAATCCTCAAGTGCTTGTTCGGCGAAGGGTAGTCGCCGAGCTGGACTACTCGAGCAATGTTCCGTCCCTCCAAACATGCACTTGAACTTCTAGCCTCGCCAATTAGAGTTAAATTTGAAAGACCCCGCGCGGATGAGATTGAATACAGCGCTCACCTGATTGCTACGGAAGTCGAGACGATTGGTGCTGTGGATCGAAAAGTGGGATCTTACCTCGGCCTTTTCGAGAAAATTGAGCTGACACGAAAAAGGTTATACAGCTTAGTTAGCTTTCCTAAGCACTGGTATGACAAGGTAGGTAGTATGCACAGTCAATTGAGGGGAAAATCCCTGCTATTTCAGCATAGCGCCGAGGAGCTCTGCAACGAAAACGCTGTCAATCATGCAGCGATGCAGATGTATCTAGGTAGGGCTGAGCTTTCTACTCCTCTATTACTACAGGAACGCTTGAACAAGCAAAAAAATACTACAGGATAAAAGCTACTGGATATTGACAGCGCACTGATTGGAGTGCATGTGCAGCAAGTAGAGGCTATTAATTTTTACTTTCATCATAGTGAAATTCCTGCTCCGAGGCTTGAGCGACTCGTCTATACTCCTGGGCGCTGTTCTCAAGCTCACCGAATTTCGCAAGGCAAGGCCTACTGTAACGTGCATCGAAGGGGCCTCGGGTGGCATTGTTTTGTATATGCGTTCTGCGGTGGGTTAATATGTTGAAGCTTTGCGCCCGGGGAAACTGATAGTGAAAGAGCGAGTAAGTGTTTCTTGATCCCTGTCTTCAAAGTATTCATTACCGTTCTATCGTGCAGCCTGCATTGTAGCCTTCAGGTATCCTACTTATCAATAATTGCTGAATATGCCTCAAAAAGCCAAGTACGCCGTGTGCTCCATGAGGACAAAGGCCTTCCCAATGCGCTCAAGCACTGTCATGATAGGATTCGAAACAACGTTATTAAGCCCTTTAAACCGAGGTCCGCCCAGAGTCCAATACATCAAACCTTGAACCAGACCAATCACACGCCAGTGAAAGCCGAGCTCCCATATTCAGACGCTCATTGATGACCCAACATAATTGTATTGGGTGAAACATAGATCAAGCGAGCGTGGTCGATCCTGGATCGGCCCAACTCCAGGTGCCTTATGAAGTGCTGGAATGCGAAGAATATGCATCCTGAGCCAGCACATCGTATCGTCCGCGTGCACGTTGGTGTTCACTCTTCTATAGGTGCGCGGCCTTGTTCTGCGGGTATATTTTCCTTCAAGGGTCTCAAAGACAAGTTGGCCAATTTCGAGACTGCAATAGATTTGTTCTCCTCCTGTCTACGTGCTTCCAGTATCTTCTTCTTTGACAGCTTGCGGCGATCACGATGCAGTGCCCGCTTGGCAAGCTCAGCTTGTCCAGACTGGTAGGCATGGGCTTCTTTTTCAAGGCTTTCAGCATGCTCTCGGAGACCCTCAGCCTGTAGATAGCTCCATAAGAAGGGTCGATCTTCTTTTCCACCATGATGAAGGATAGTGTGGAGGGCACGGAGGAGCTGCTTGCGTCCATAGCCAGTGTGTATGTTGAAAGTAAGTGGTGGGAAGCGTTTGCGCAGGTCGAACATGACAGCTGTGCCTTTGCGGGCGATTTTGCTCCGTCTTTGGTGGGTGGATGCATGAATTTCGATGCGATAAAGGGGTGGATCCTGGTAGCAAAGTCTGCGTCAACAACAGTGAAGGTTCTGCTGATTGGACATGGCCTGACTTACAAGGAAGCAGAGCTCTGTCATCATGCCTGGTTTCAAACCGACGAGTAGGAACGGAAAGCTGTGAAGTATGTGCAAAAGACCCATAAGATCGTTACCATTGCGAAATTGTGTTAAGCCATGTTTAATCGGGATCGAAGTGCGCCAAATGCCTTCGGGAAATTTCCAATCGGGGAAGTCCTGAGCAATGATGTCAAGCTTATCTGACTCAATGAGACTCTGAGACATAGACAAGATCTCATCGAGTTTGAACGCCATAGGCTCGGCGCGCTATCAAAAGTCAAATCGAAAATGAGGGCCTCCGAGTGTTGAGGTGTTCCGAATGATGTTGCCATGTAAACAATCGAAATTCTGGCAAGGTCGGACAAAACCATGGCTCGCTAGAGTGGCAATTTTTGATTGACCTGAGCCATCACTGCTGCCTAGCACACGGTGTAACGCACGCTGCAATTATAAGTACTCGGAGGTCACAGAGTTCAGCTCTACTTTGTGCTGCTCTTTAACTCTTATCGATCTCTGTCTGCCAGTCTACAGTCGTCTTTTGTTTATAAAAGCTCTTCAAGGACCTCAAGACGGTATTTCATGTATAGCCTGATCATAAAATGGCTACATTAAGAACCTTTCATCAAAAAAAGTCTTATCATAGGGGCGACATGAAGAGAGACCACGATCCCTTTGACCATGACCCCTCTGGGAGTAATTGGGCTCATGACCATCTCTGCTGGCTGAACGTCGACGTTGAAAGATTTGAATCGATTGATCTTCCCTGGACACCCGCCCGCAATTGTTATGCTGATAATTTTTTGCGTCGTAAACTTGGTAAGTCGTGGGAAGAAATCGAGAACAGCGGAACGCGTCAGGAAGGTTTTTACCTCTCTATGTACCGATTATGGCTGCCCCAAGCAGATCAGGTTTCGTCACCTATGGCTCCGACACCTAGGGTAACCAGAAACTCCACGCGCCTCTCTCGAACTGGCGTGGATTTCCCTTATCCTGTATCTGGCAATGATGCTGCTCCGGCATCTTCCCCTCCTGCAGTCGAACAAGCAGCGGAAAAAACTCCGCCAAGGACTCCGAGAAATCGGTCCGCATTACCTCAGGACCTTTTTGGACATGCAAGGAACCAATCCGAATTAATGAGGGCTTCACCATCTTCTCCTCTCACTGTCGTGCCCCTGCAAAAGCAAGATAACGGTACATCTCCATCTTTCTACAACGCGTTAAGTCAATTTCCATTAAATCAAACTGGGGAGATCCCCAACCGTAGATCAGATTTTATTCGATCATGCATGGAATATCCAGTTTTGGGAGATGCTCAGCAGGAGCAAGGGTCTTCCCCAAGCTCTTCTGCTTCGTTACCCTTTTCGCCAAGCCTAGCGCAGAAGCAAAAACTTACGGCACGCAATGAACCTCAGTTGGGATCTCCATCGGATGCCCGCAACTACTCCCAAGAATTCAATGAATTTGGTTCCTCCCAGGGCAGTTCAAGTAATGAAAGCGATGAAACATACAAGTATACTTCTGAAACGCAATCCCCACCAGATCGTACATCTGCTTTGTGGAAGTTCGACAAGCCTGAATCGTTGGTGGTAAAGACCGCTATGGATTTGTTCTACGAGCTTGAGAAATTTTTCTTGGATTCCAATGATACCATGATGAGATCTTTGGAGACGGACTTGGGTACTGAAGAGCGGAAAATGATCATTGATGGTGCGACTCTCAACACCAGTCCCGATTTGTATTGGCGTGTGGGAGGGACGGGCAACTACCGTGATATTCTTTGCGAGGTAATGCAAGTTACTGTCTATCTTTTAATAAAGGTTGATTGTGCTAAATAAACCAACTAAATAGATGAAGCGGCTTGCTCATCGTTTGACGGAGCACGAGATATTAGGGCAAGAAGTTGCTCACATGCTCAGTCTAGCTATGAGCCGAGGAGCGTACAACTCCAAGGCTGCAGAACACGTCGTCAGTGAAAAAAGTCATCTTCACCCTTGTGAGCTTTCCAGTTCTAATATATCTTGCAGATTTATCTTATCTCCTGGCACCACCTTGACGCTTACATTAGCAAAGTATATATCACGAAATCGTATCTTAAGATGCTCCAGCAAAATTCTCGTTCCTTGGAAGAACGTCTGCGGGTGATTCAAACACCAGTATTTGATCTAAAAGATGTGGATTCGCGTTTGGAGTTTCTGCGAACAGTATTGGGAATACTGGCTGCTACACTTGATGATGTGGCCAAACCGGGCAGGTCCGATCGGATTGACGGCTGTAGATTTATGCGATTTTGCGACGAACCCTTGGCTTGATAGCTCCACTCGATCAGAGTGAACCTCAGTCGGATTTTGGCAGTCAGACTTAATGATAGCAATACCACGGAAGCGCTTCAAAATCTTGCGGACGTGATCTCTCCAGAATTCATTCAGGGCACTCCCCTATCAGCTCTCGTCCTTGTGACATATAGAAAAGTTAATCAAGAAAAGTTTGTGAAGCAAGTACAGTCAAACTCCGTCGGAGCAGTGCCCAATAAGTTTCAGATACTCAGGGCATGAAGGAAATTTGCGAGCATATCTGCGGAGGTCCATTTTAAAAGTTTTGTCTCGCGCGAAGACTTCGCGGGTGACACAGTTTAACCTAATATTTGTCAGAATTTTCGAGGTTATGACCGTGTTTCTATCCTGGAGTGCAAAAGATAAACCAATTGTCAACTAATAAATTAGTGGGTATATTCTACTGAGGCGCTTCCCGAATTAACATACCAATTTTTATAGAGATTTATTTCAAAGGTTTTGTCTCACGCGAAGACTTCGCGGGTGATACATTCTAAGCTAATATTTGTTTGCGTTTGAGGTTATAACCGTGTTTCTACCCTAGAGTGCAGAAATTGGACCAATTTTTAACTAATAAATTAGTGGATATATTCTGCTAAGCCGTTCCTTGAATCAACACGCCACCCTTTAGCGCGAGACGAAAATTTTGAAAGAGATCTCTGTAAGGATTCCCTCCTATCTTGAAAAAGCTGGAGAGGGAGAAGGGAGCTAATTATTGTTTAGCTAAAAGCTAACTAAAACTTAATTCAAATCTCAACTAAATATTTCATTTGAGATATAAGAATATATATCCTGAATCATTCAAACACAAGAATATGCATGCATGTGCGTATCTTAGCATCGCAATGAGAGGTTTTTTGATTGAACGCTTACGGTGGTTTGAGAGTTTACGGTAAATGTTCGATCCAAGAAAGAAAGTACGGCTTGTACGCAGTGAACACACCGTTCAGGAAGCCACTACTGTTAAAGGAATGGGACACTTCGTTAAGGTACATATTCTCACAAAATCTACCTTAGCGTCGCGTCGAGGTTTCAATCGAACGCCTACAGTAGTTTGAGAGTTTACGGTAAGTGTTCGATCTAAAAAAGAAAGCACGGACTGGAAATACACCGTGCAGGAAGCCACTACTGTTAAAAAAGGGGGATACTGTGGATACCTACCTTTCTTATGTATATAAGAAGACTCCTAAAACTGCGACGATCCTTAGTTGGCTAAATTCATTGAAATTTCTTCATGATCCCTGCTCTCTACTTTCCGCCAAGTGTTCACAGCTCTGTTCTGCTGGCGCTCATTATCCAGTGTTACTTCCACAACAATGTCCAAAAGACTGCTCCAAAGCCTTGCGAACGGAAGATGGCTAGTTCACTCTCGAGGCACCCTCCAATCACTTGCCAATTCTGAGCGAAGACGGCGAGTTCCTAGTATGGCCAGATTCAATCAAGGAACACTCTTATCACATCTTGACGCTTTGTGGCCCATGTCGCACTTTACGTTCATAGGAACCTGCTCGCGCTATCACATGTGATCGTTTAAATGCCTTTGAACGAAACAAGATCGTATAGTGGCTCGGAAAACTCTCCCAGCCGTTGCATTTGTCTCGGCGTAGGTGATTTGAAAAACTACGCTTCAACGAAGACAAATGCTATGAAGAACGCTATGGGAGGAAATGATCTGAGATTGGAGTTGCTTCTATTTCACGAGTGACGAAACACAGCGAGCTTACGAATACCAAACCCAAAAATGTTAGTAATAGTACGATGAATGAGCCGCTACATGGAAGAATACTGTTAGGCCTCTGGTCTCTGGATCTAGAATCTAAACCAAGTCCAACTATCAGGGTGATGTCGGCATTCGAGCATTGCATGATCCGATGGGTTTTCCAACACCCGCTTCTTTGCGAGTCATGCTGGACATTTCTGGTCGAAGCCGAGATGGCTGACTCGCTGTGACCAGGAGTCTTACGCCTCCTCCCTGTACATTGTGAGTTCTTAACATGGCCCTTCCGAGACGTCGTAATCGTGGTGAACCCTTACCTACGTACCGGGGTTTAGCGCACACGTGGTCCATTTATGCTAGGCATTGACAGCTTAACATATTCTAGCTTCGTTTTCCTAGATACGACTTTTTGTAGCAAAATATTAGAGGTTCTATATCTACCGATTGTTGATATACTCAAACACGCGTGGCGCTGATTGTTACAGTCGCTCCATGTCTTTGGTGGCTTCTTCGTTTCAGGAGCGAGTTCGACGACTTTGCGAATTTTTAAAGTCCGAAGACCAGTCCAGAGCTTATTCTGAGTTCATACAGGGCCCTGAACATGGCAGAACTTGATGCCACGTGCAATTGATAATGCAATCGGAACTTGACATCTTTTTGGGACCGCTGCACCAAAGCAACGATTGAGACCTGGCGACGTTCTTGGCAAAGAGGGGCCAAAACCTGGGAACGTACTAGGGGGTTTACCCGGTTTCATTTATTTGGTACGGCGTGAGCCGAGCCGAAACCTTGCTCTTAGCAGCTGTCAAATGAACGACAGGCCTCGTTCCAGGAAGCAACAACATGAAGCTCTCCTCGAGCATGCATCTGGCATGTTATTTGCTACCTGAAGCCACGTGAGGAACGATGACTTTTGCGACGAACTAACGGACAGTGGCCTGGTGAAAATTTTCGCAGGGTACTGCCACGACGCTGACTTTGTGGCAAGGCACTATTCTCACATGAAGACACATCGCACAATACAGCTTGGAATCTGTTTTGCTCCTTTGATGATTGAGCCCAATATTATTTGCGAGGACTGCTGGAATGGACACCTCATTGCGAGCTCGCTTGGAGGGGTATCTAACCATATTACTATTTACCCGAGCGATCCGGCTCCCGTCATGCTGCGAACTCTTTTCGCTGCCGCTTCTCGAATATATATCGCTGAAGAGGAATTTGACATTGTAGTTTCGCGCTAGCTCAACAGGAATAGTCTGACGCAAGAAGTGCATAATGTGCTGCCTCGACACAGAGGTGTGTCTACAGACGGACAAGGGCCTTATGTTACATTAACGATCGTCATCTCATACCTCGGCTACCACCAGCAATTGGCCATTGGATCATCGCCGACGCAATTCTCCACATTGTGGCCACAATCACGTTGTTGGCAACGAGACGGCAATGGCATGCATTCGCTGGTGGCAACCAGTCTAGGGAATGAGGCGACAGGGACAAAGGCTGCAGAAAGTCACCGGACCTGCATTCATAAAGGGAAGGCCGTCGGTTCTGATTGCTTGGATCGAAAGACGCTATCTTGCTTGTCTAACAATCCTTCTGCCTTCGCGGAACGTCTTTTTGGCTCCCGCCGCTTGTTGGGAAGGGAGCGCAGCTAGATCTGGACAAGTGGGCCAATGCTAGAAAGCGCAAACCCTGTGGTCCTCGGTTGGTGCTAGGTCCAGAAGAGGCTTGACTATGATCGGTCATAGATCAGTTTTGGGCTCTACTCCGCACTCCATCCATGAAACGCGTAAGAGCAGAGCCCTTTTCATTCCCCAAATTTCTTTCTGGTTCATCCTCCCGCCATCCCCCCGACTCCCCCGCAGTAGCTGTTCCACTATCATTATAACAAGCGGGTCAAATCACCGCCGGGCTAGTGGACTAACGACCAGCCACCCAATGGCTGCTTTTCGTCATGTGGGCTTGAGCGGGCTGTCACTCCGTCCCGCTTGCGCGATCCTGCCTTTTTGCCGGCATTGACTGTCTAGCAAGGGGCGTATGTGGTCATTCTTTCACAGACCCTTGTTGAGGGTGTATCGCAAGATGTGTGCCCTCATGGATCATTTGTCCGGCTTCTTCCAGGCGTACAGATCTCTATCTCGTTCCTGCATCCTCACTTGGTTAACATCTCTCTGTTATATACCATCTGTTGCATCTGTGCGACTACTTTTGATCCGGCGCATTCGCACTGTTGCATAATTTCGCGCCTACACTGTTTTGATTGCCAAACGCACCTTCCACTATGTGGACTGGTAATGACCAAGGATTCAATGAACATCAACTTCAGATTGTCACTGTTACAAGCATCTTGCTTGTGATCTCTACAGTCTCAGTTGCGCTGCGCTTATTAGCTCGGAGAGTGGTCAAAGTTCCGCTATATCCTGATGATTATGTTATTGTAGTGGCATTGGTTCGTCTTTTTTTTTTCCTGCGACCTCACAAATGTCTGTACTGATCTCAACCAGTTCCTCTCATATGGGAACTGCATATGTAAGTCTTATTTACTATCAGTCTTTGGATATGAGAGAATGGCATCATGAAATTGCATGACTGACACCCTTTCCGCGACCAGGTGAATATGTTGGTATGTTACCCAGGGAAGTCTCAAGTTTAGTCACGGACTTGAGCCTAACTTTCTCTTAGGTATACAGTATGGGCTTGGAAAGCATGCGTCGGAGGTGGGACAAGCAAACGCGGGTCGATATATGCTGGTGGGAAAGCTGATCATTTTGTCAAGAAGCCTTCAACTAATTACATTTTGGCATAGGTCTTATACATCCTACAACTATTCTGGAACACCACGCTCCCAGTCGTCAAGACAGCCATTCTGCTATTCTATCGTCGAGTATTTCCTGTGCGCTCGATCAAGCTAGCTTGCACGGTCATCCAGGCGTTCCTGATCGTATGGTACCTTGCATTCCAGCTTACGGCCATCTTCCAATGCTTTCCAATTCACAAATACTGGCTTCACGGACCGGGAGGATATTGCATTGAGTTCATCCCTTTTTACACTGCACTAGCATCGACAAACGTCATCACGGACGTCATCTTGCTCGTTCTTCCTATGCCAGAGATTTACAAGGTAAGGAGGCTCTTTGCGCGAAATGTGCAAAAGCTCAAGACTGATGGAATCCAGCTACAAATACCGTGGCAGAAGAAAATCGGACTTGTCGTTGTCTTTACACTTGGTGTCTTGTGAGTTGTTCATCCTCCTTCACATACAGTAAAGACATGACATCCCAAGACTGCTTTCCCGTGTGCTTCGCGGCATGAATATCTTTAGCAGCGACATGACCTGCTAGTTCTGGTAGCTGACAAGTCGCTAGCGTATGTGCGATTGCAATTTATCGCATCACAACATTGAAAGAGATCGATCCAAAGGACATTACCTGTGAGCTCCGCCACACCTACAGTCGCAACTTCTCCCCTGGCTAATTACTCGAAAAGGGTCCAATACGTATGCTGGGTTGTGGACAGCGATTGAGGGCTCAGTGGTAAGTTGCAGATCTGAACACACAGCGTGCCACCACAAAACTTACTGGATGAAAAGGGAGTTACCGTTGCTTGTCTGCCAAGCTCTGTGCCTGTGTTTCTGCAGGCATTTGGAAAATACCGACGAGAACGAAGTCAACGATCAAACTACGGCAGTCAGGCTAGAGGAACGCAGCATTCCTCAAAAGCCATGTGGACAAGAACTGAGCACGACGGATTTAATAAGATGGACAATATCTCGCTGAATTCTAGTGAAGAGCATAGCCTCGGATACAAGACTGGGCCAACAGCAGGAGTCGAGAGGGGCACTGATCTGCGACCGATTCCTTTACAAGGCATTGTCGTGACGAGAGCGATCGACCAAGAAGTCGATTAGTATCGGCCTTCGGACTCCCGTTCAGGGGTCTTGTTGGGTTTTCTTTTTCCTCATTTCAGCGCTCATTCGACATGATGCCAGTGTTAGCGTCACGTGGATTTGCGGCTAGGCGCTGCCAAAAAGTATGGTGTGATGATATTCTCTTGTCTGATTCGCCTTTGTAACAATAGAGAAGTAAATGCCGGAAATTTGCAAAGTCAGACCACAGAAGCACAATGACTAGCCGGTGCACGTGGCAAGGGTTCGGTGCAGGGCTTTGCAGTGGCGCCAACCAAAACCCTGACTCGCCATTTTGGCGACTGGAGGATGCACTAGCGGAAAAGTCGTAATGCCATGATAATGTGCCGCTGTTTAGCATCATCTTCTCCCCGGTACCGACATACGGCCCGCGCGGTTGGGTTGCATTGGCCACCGCCCTCACGTCCAATCGCCGGGGGACTGGGATATGGCAAAGTGCGGCGCACCGCGTGCCAAAGCGATCCATTGCCAGGAATAGTGCAGCAGCTATAGCAAACTAGTCCTGCAGGACGCTTCCGTTTTCCGTTCAAGGCTCCCTTGGTAATCTGCGAAATAAACCAACACCACCTCTTCTTGTCTTAAACTGCTTTCCTTTCTTTTCTTTGTTGCATCTGCATCAATCCCTTGCAGGACCAGGGTCAGCATACAGCACGTGGTGTATCTCCTCTCTCCTCCAACTTTCTTACCACTCTTTCAGATATGGCCTCCGAGCTTCGCTTCTCCGACGAGAAGTCCATTACGCAGTCGGTTGGTCGTGAGAATTCGGGGTCAACAGAAGTCGCATCTGTGCAAAAGACTCGCAATGGCATTGCTCTGGTGCCCCAACCGAGTGATGATCCTAAGGATCCGCTCAATTGGTCGCAGAGAAAGAAGTATACCATCCTCGTGATTTACTGTCTTGCCGGGTTTGCGGGCACAGCATCCTCGCTAGCAAACCAGCTCGGATTCGAAGCTCAAGCGAAATTGTACGGAAAGACGCTCGTGCAGATGTCCTACACGGTAATAGAAAGTGCAATTGCTGCTTCCAAGGCATGTTCACTAATAAACGACTCTTCAGGTTTCTTCCGCTGTCGCAGGTATCGCTTATGGACCGTTATTCTTTGTTCCGCTCGCTCAGAAAGTTGGGCGCAGTTCTGTCATCTTTTGGAGTCTGCTTGGTGCAATGGCCTGTGGCATATGGGCTGCATGCCAAACGAGCCCTGACGATTACATCTCGTTTACGATTTCCCGACTTTTTGGTGGCATGTTTGGGTCAGTTCCGTCAATCCTCGGCTCGGGTATGATTGTCGACATCTTCTATCTTCATGAGCGTGGCAAGGCTTTCACAACCTTTTCGCTCTGCTTCCTGCTGGGTACTGTCGCGGGTCCGACATTCGGTGGGTTCATTGTCCAACATGTGCCTTGGCCCAATGAGTTCTGGTGGACAGTGGGGCTACAAGCTGCTGTAGCTTTGCTGGGTAAAGTCTCCAAATCCTCTCAAAGTGAAATAGCATGTACTCATGATATGTGCAGTACTCGTCTTCATGGAAGAGACCGGCTTCACTCGCGAGGAAAAGCGAGTCTTCCCAAAGGCACCCGAATCATTCCTGGCCAATCGTGTCGCGACGTTTCTCCCTGGCCATAAAGTGGTGCCTCGAATCAGCGCAGGAGAGCTGGTTAGTTTGGTGTCGTCAACTCTCGCCAGTCATGTGCTGATTTATGCAGACCAGTTTTGCCATTGCACCATTTAAGATCGGTATTATGCCTGTCGTACTGCTGGCTGGAACGTTCAATTTTATCTCTTTTGGATGGTTCGTGATGATCAATACTTTGCTCACGGTTTTCTTGCAAGAACCGCCCAAGGCTGGCGGCTTCGGCTTTACGCCACAGCGAAATGCAGCTTGTAAGTTTATCCCAAGGGCTGATCCTTCATTTGGCCGTCGCAGCAATCGCTCATGTGTAGATAGTCACTTTCGCGCTCTGGTTCGGTATTATCGCCGCGCAAATCTGGGGCTACTTCTTGAATGATAGGATTCCGCTTATGATCTCCAAGCGCAGGGGCGGAATTTGGAAGCCAGAATATCGTCTCCACTCCCTATGGATTCCCGCTCTCTTCCTCCTTCCCATTGGGCTTGGGATCTTTGGATCTGCGCTGCAATACCACCTCCATTATATGGTCCTCGCTCTTGGCTCCTTCATCATCACCTTTGCTTGCATGCTCACAATTCCGGTCGCCGTTAACTACGTTGTCGAGTGCTTCCGGCTTCACGCACCTGAAGTTGGCGCTATCATGGGAGCCTATCGTCTGACGCTAGGCTTGGTGATCCCCTTCTTCATTGACGAATGGATTGCAGCCGTCGGTGGACCGGCTTGGGTATTCGGAATGGCCGCGTTTTTCTCTATCTTCTCCTTTATGCTCGTTCTTCTCCTGATGTGGAAGGGTCACGAACTTCGCCAGTTCACCCTTTGTGGCCTCGCACATGACGAAGAAGGCAAAATTATCGAGACCGGCTCGTCGAAGGGAAGCATATAGTGCGTGAGCTGGGAATTGGTAAATAGCGACATCTTCCTTGGCCGTTTTCTATCTTGCATTGATTTTTTGCAGACTGGTCTGGATGTTTAGGTCTTGTACATATCTTGTTCAGGGATGCGTTCCAAGCTTCACGGTCTTCGGCTGAGCCATTGGTAGATATAAACACTCGAAAGTAGAATCATTCCCAATCAGTTTGGATACAATAAGCCGCCAATACTGTTGCACTTCGATGCATCAGTCTTAAGGCTTTTAGCTTTCCATTGAGCACACGAGTATTGGTAACATTGGGACCAGTGACAAAGTTTGTAGCTCTTGGCAAAAGGGGCGAGGGCCATAAGTTTACGCTAAAAGCTGCACTAGTACCGGAATAGCTTGGTACATAAGCCAGGGTCTCGCCCTTACCCAAGACGGTATAGCACCAATGGAACTTTCAATTCATTACGCTGACAGTCTCTTTGCTTCCATCCATCTCCACAAAGGGGGATTGAACGAGTCTTGATGGATCCCCTAAAAGATTCTGCATCTCAAGGAGGCTCACAAGGCAAAGTTTTGGTCGGGTGGTTACGAACGCCCACTTGATAATCCACAGGCACACACTGAATGGCCTCCGCCCAGCCGGTGTGGCGTCCGCGAAACTTTTTCCCATTCTCATCGCCACTGGAGGACTATAATCTGTAATGGCAAGGCATTTCTAGGCTTGTGGCCCGAGCTGAAGCGGCGTCGCCCACTCGGGTGGGTGCTAGAGTAGAGCATCTATTGGACAAGCATTGCGTGCTTCTGATAAGAAGCAGGCAGCTCAATTGGTCCCATCTCCCCAAACAAGTATGACGCATGTTTTTATCGTTATGCGATTCTACAATCTCCATCCCTTGCCAACTTTTTCTCGAGAATCTCTTGCATGTAACTTGGCATGCAATGGCTTCTGACCAAGAGCAAAAGCAACGCACAGGAGTCATAAAAAGCGTTGCAGTCATAGGGTGCGGCCCGGCAGGAGCGATCAGTATAGATGCGCTGGCACGGGAGTGTGCTTTCGATCTGATCAGAGTCTTTGAACGTCGAGAGAGACCGGGAGGCTGCTGGTTTGTGTCCCTGTGTTGGGGTGGTTTCTCCGCTGAGACCAGCTTATGAACACTGTTCTCTATGGGCTACATCGATTGACCTCACTTGATAATATAGGTTACCAGATCAAGAAGGGACACGACATAAATTACCCAATCTTGATAAAATTGCAGATCGAACTGCAGACGAGCCGGTAGAGGTCCCTTCAAGTTTGCCAACATGGGCACCGCGGAGCTTCAAATATCGATTTTCTGAGACATCTGTTTACCCAACATTGGAAACGAACATTGCTGCTGACGCGATGGAGTTTTCGCAAGAGAGAATTCCCGAGAAACGTAGCGCCCGGTCTGTTCAACGGCATGGCGCAAGTACTCCGTTCAGACACCATTCTGTCATCCAGCAGTACATTGAAAGCTTGGTCCAACGGAACGGCTACGAGCGTCTGATCAAATGTAATACAACCGTTGAACGTATAAGTAGAAAGACCGCAGACAGAGGATGGACGCTCACATTACGAGAGGAATTCCCAAATCGAGATCATGATTATTGGTGGACCGAGGATTTTGACGCTGTGCTTGTAGCATCTGGGCATTACACCGTGCCATACATCCCCTATACCACCGGGTTGGCCGAATTCGCCTCAGCTTACCCTGGTAGTGTTGAACATACGAAATCTTTCCGACATCCACGAGACTATTGCGGCAAGGTATGATGTGATCAACTTCCTGCTGTAGAACCTCATCTCCTAATGAAATTCTAGCGAGTGGTCACAGTTGGCGCATCCATATCAGGTCCAGACACTGCTGCGGCGTTGGCTGGCATCACGGAGTCGCCTCTGCACTCCGTTGTTCGCGGCCGATACCATCCATATTTTGGAGATTGGGCGTTCCGTCACCCCCAAATCCAAAGACATCCTCCTATATCACATGTCATCTCTGATCATGGACAGCGTACTGTTGTTTTCGAGGACGGCTCTCATCTGCCAGAAGTCGATCGCATCATTTTTGGCACCGGATACAGCTGGACAATGCATTTTTATCCCGAGATGCGCATTCACAACAATCGGATCCCAGGGCTTTACATGCATATCTTTCCTATGTCTGAGCCCGACATGGTCTTTGTTGGCGCTGTGGCTGCAGGATTTACGTTTAAGGTGTTCGAGTGGCAGGCAGTGTTGGCTGCCAGATATCTCGCAGGTCGCGTTCAGTTGCCCCCGCTAGAGGAGCAGACGAAATGGGAACAGGCGCGCGTAGAGAAAAAAGGGGATGGCGTGCCATTCACAGCGTTGTATCCAGACTTCGAGGAATACTTTGAACACATACGGAAGTTGGCTGGCGAACCGCAAGATGGCAAAGGGCGACGGTTGCCTCCGTTTGACAGGAAATGGAGGGCAGCATTTGATGCCGCGCATTTAAAGCGGATTGCGATGTGGCAGAACCAGAATCGCGATGCCGAAGAGCGACTAGAGCAAGAGAACGGGACGGTCGCTTCAAGGATCTGAACTCCATAATTCCTAGAAGTACCCCGATACAAAACAACGAACTCAATTTGCAGGCTCTTCTGAGGACTTCTTCTTGCGATAGACGTCACCAGTCAGCTTGATCTCGTATTCAGCATCCTTGCCGCGGCCCTCCGCCTCGAGCTTTCGAACTAATGGCAACACCTTGTCACCAAACAGCTGAATCTCTTCGTCATAGTGGAGAAATGCAGTCAGCAGGATGCTCACCCCGAGACTCTTCAACAACAAAACGCGGTCAGCAATCTGGTCGGCTGTCCCAATTAACTTCGTTTTGAACCCATCGTTATACTGTACCAAATCCTCAAACTTGGAGTTTGCCCACATCCCCGTTTTGTTGCTGGTACTTGCACCCGCATTTTTAACAGCATCACCAAAGGCTTCCACTGCTTCTTTGTTTGCCTTACCTTGAATCTCCTGCAAGACTTGGATCGCTTCCTCTTCAGTTTCACGGCAGATGACGAAGCCATTGACGGCAAATTTCACCTCAGCAAGACGGCTCTCCCGCTCAGCCCGCTCCTTGACATCTTTGATCTGCGTTTGGAAACCTTCAAGGGTGTTGCCGTTCATAAAGTAATAGTCGGATACAGTGGCGGCATTCTCGCGTGCATCAATGGAATTGCCACCTTGGAAGATCTCGGGATGTGGTCGACCGGGTTTAGAGACTGGCTTGGGCTGCAGTGGGTAGTCGTGGAACTAATAGTGGTTTTGTCAAAACCCAGGATTCAATCACCTTGAAGGGAAATGAGGATTACCTGGTAGAAATCACCGCTGAAGTTGAACTTGTCTTGTGTCCAGATGCCCTTTAAGCACCGGATGAACTCGTTGCTACGTCGATATCGTTCTCCGTGGTCGAGCCACCATTGCCCAATGCTAGTGAATTCCGCCTTGAACCATCCGGAGACGATGTTAACAGAAACACGACTACACCAGATCAGCCCTTCCCCTCTAAGGATATCTTAGCACTCGATACAATCCGCTTACCCATTCGTATACTGGTCAATGCTTGCAATCTGCTTAGCTGCAACAGCTGGATTCCACGGGCCAGGTAGCAAAGCCGCAATAACATTCAGTTTAGACGTGAAATGCAGTAGTGCTTGCGAGATAGAGACTGACTCATGTTGGTGGTCCTACGGAGACGCTTGTCAGGAGTTGTACTGGCGGGGGAGAAGTATTATAAGCTCACAGCACCATATCCCGCCATGAATCTAATCTGTGAAAGCGCATATTCGAAGCCGACTTTTTCAGCAGTCTGAGCGTACTTGATGTTTGAGCCCAAGCTCCAGTTGGTCCGCTGCGGAATCTTGGAAATGACTAGGCCGCCGGAGACGTTTGGCACCCAGTATCTGAACAACTTCGTCAGTCCAAGGGCTGTTTAGACAGTGATGAGGAGTGCGTTACGCGAATTTGATACGTTCAGGGTTTGAGTTGAGCTTATTGGCGTGCTCAAGACCATTGTCAAGGCCGCCATTTACGATCCCACCGTGACTTCCATTCAGGCCGCCAGAGGCCATTGCAGATGCTTTGGTATAGTGACTTCTAATCCGGAAAA
The DNA here is from genome assembly GCA_021031095.1 of Bathelium albidoporum. Classification (NCBI taxonomy): domain Eukaryota; kingdom Fungi; phylum Ascomycota; class Dothideomycetes; order Trypetheliales; family Trypetheliaceae; genus Bathelium; species Bathelium albidoporum. The sequence continues at coordinate 43,699 of JAGFVP010000116.1, forward strand.
CAATCCAGTAGAATTAATCGCCCAGCAAACTTCTGTGAAACTCTCAAATGGATGGATCTAATGTGGTTCCAAATCTCAAGGATGCTCTGGTGATTCGCATGTTTTCAAAGGTATCGCTAATGTCATTATCAACTGACGGGAAACCACTGAAGCTTAAGCTTAAGCTCAAGCTTCCCCACGATCTGCAATACGCCATCTTCGCTGTGCGTGGAGTGGGGTTCCAAGGCTTCGCTTGCCACTTATCGATTGCTCGAGACTAACGCAGATCATTTTTGGAATAAGGGCGATAGATCTGATTTGGTGGTTTGGGTGCTTGGTTATGGCACCTTTGACTTGGAACGATGGTGTGATCAAGCTTGGTACGCTCATACTATTTATCCCTAACTGAAAAAGGTATGGAGCCGCCTCCATTTTTGACGCGTCCCATCTTCGATCCCTAGATCTAACCAGTCTTATCCAAGGCTTTGAGCCTGAGTTCACCTAGAAAACGAAGCCGCACCTGGTCATTTGCATTATTTGTCACGACACACTTGCCCTTTCCTTTATTGGGGAAATGTCAAGCCAGCGATCATACTGAAAGATAGTTTGCTATATGATTGTCAGAATATGATGGTATTCTATACTACGCGTAACTCTAGGAAGGCAGATGCACACCGCAAACGGCAGGATCTACGCCGCAATCTCTGGACGTCTAATGGAGCTGTCCAGTGGGACAACAACACGCTTCCCGGAAATGGTACCCTTCCGCAACATATCCAAGGCCTCATTGATGCCGTTCAAGCCTCCCACCGCAGTCTCCACATCCGGAGGCACCAGCTTTCTCGCCAACAACAATCTTTCGAGTAAGACCATGAGAGTCTCACCCACTTCAGACACGTCGTGGAATGTCTTGATGGGCACTTTGTGCAACACGACATTCTCAGCAGAAGCGCTTGGTAGTCCAGTAAGCCCGACAAGGTGCGACTTGCGACCGTCCTCGCCAGCTGTTGAGAGACAGTCCTGCAACATTGCTGCGGTGTCCTTGCCTACGGTGTCCAGACCAAAGCGCAGGCGTCCTTTGGTCACACCGCGAACGATGGCCACGGCGCGCTCGCTATCGTGACGGTCGACGAGGAGGTCTGCTCCAGCTTCAAGAAGCTTTTCTCCATGCCTTGCGACGTCCGCTATGCCAATGGTGCGGAGACCACAGAGCTTGGCCAGTTGGAGCGCAACCAACCCAGTGGCCGATGAAGCACCCCAGACGGCCATCCAGTCTCCGGCTTTCGGCCGGTCAAATTCTGCAATACCGCTGAGGCATTCATCCTGGACGTCTTCTGCCAAAACGTTAGGATCTACTTCTCGGAGAAGGCGTCGCAAGTTAGGACCACGAAGCGATACCCCGAGAGATGAGAAATCCAATCCTAAGCATACGCCAAGAGCGAGAGCAGAAGTCACGTAAGCAACGCCCATGACAGCGCTGATTTGAATTGGTACATCTCTCGGAACGCGTGCAGAGTTGTGCTCGGTACTGATGACATATTGCTGAAATGCTGCCTTGCGAATATCGCGATAGTCTGTCGAGGGGCTGAGAACCTAGCAAAGGGATTGGTATGGACTCATTTAAGTGAACGAGTTGCACGCACAACATCGCCGACTCGTATTCGGCGTAGACTCTTATGTGCTTTCACCACAACGCCAGCGAGATCTCGCCCATTAATCCATGGTAATGACGGAAGTCCGAAATTATAGTCCCTCCGAATGAATTCAGCGCTGTGCCCCAAAAAAAATATTTATATATATAGACTTCAAAACTTACGGGCCTTTCCAGTCGACCGGGTTCAATCCTACTGCAATCACCTTGTTGGATTAATGGAATTGCCCTTGTTGCAGTTTGCCTACGTACCTTGATCAATATTTCGCGTTCCGAGTTTAAGGTAGGAATCTCTTGCTCAGAAGCTAATTGGTACTGCTGACCGGGTCCATGTATGAGGAGAACATCTTGCCCTGGTGAACCAGGCCGAGTTCGCTCGTGCTCCTCGATTTTATGCTTTATAAATGGCGGTGCCATGCTCTCCATGACCAGTCGGCTTTCTTCCTCATTGAGAACCTCCATGTTCGGATCAAGGGAGTTTTCAGTTTAGGCTCAAGATTTTGGATTTAATCGCATGTACGCCTTGTAGAGACAATATGCATCTGCGACTGAATCAAGAATTGAAAATTGGAAAACTCTTTGGTGGTTGAGCCATTTTAATTAGCGATGACGAAAGCGGCTCGATATGGTCATGGAGTTGCCCACGAACGCCATGTTAGGCAGTTTATCTGTGGCTGCGAGTACGTAAAAAAAGCTTGTCTACAGTTTCTGGAAGATCATCGACTGGGATTCAATGACCCGACAGATTTCATTTGCGGATCTGCCAGGCGACGAGATGATAGCGAGGATTGCGTGATGAGGGGTCCGTAGAGCCATTCAAGACCGAACCACAGGATCTCCTACTCGTAGTCCCCTCGAAAAGCCGGTGCACCCAGACCCGGAAGACGATGATGTGGACGAGTGCTGTTGCGAAGACTTGCTATCAGTTCCACAGTCGCGTCACAACTCAGCGGAGGGAGAGGGAGGCATAGGGGGTGGCGTTATCTTTCATTCCATGTTGAGTTTAGCCACCGCGCCGAACCTCTCAATCCGAGTTCACGCCGAATTTACTCGACTTCGAGGTACGGAGTGCGCGAAGACCCTCGGACATTGACGTGAAAGAACGGAATTGACCGTAAGTCTGCGCTTTCAACTGTCTCTGATATCGAAATATTCTACTCAGAAAGAGAACAGATCCACTTTAATGTCTTCGTCAAATTTCGATTTGCCACTATATGCCAAAGTCTTAGTTTTACAGCCTTTTCCTTACCGCTTTAAGCCCCTGTCAATATACCAGCTTCCCCTGTCTCTAGCAGTCTTTCCTACTCACTAGCAACATCATGACTTATCGTGAGGGGCGGAGGAAAAAATATTCCCTTCAGCGCAATTCAGGACCGAGGGCAATGCCATTCATCATGAGCTCGGACTCGATACGGCAACTACAGATGAAGCAGCATTTCTCTGGGCCTCGAGATCATTATAACCTTTAGCCTTTCAGACTCCGAGTTTGTCGACGCTGCGCTGGAGTTTTTTCTTTAACAATTCACGCGCGACGTTTGGCAATGAAATTATCGAGAATGCTAAGCTACGATCGACAACCTTGACGAGGTATACATTGCATCATATCGCCTCTATATCCTACTGTATCCTTTGGTTTTACTGCATTTGGGGAGAATCACATTTGGTCACGCTATACATCGGCCACGCCGAATCGATGTACATACATCATGCAAGTGGAAGTATGTCGAACGATGACATCGGTCCACCGGAACTCCCTGAAAGATGCCATGTCAATAATGCATATAAAGGCCCTGTTCTGGACTTTCATGTTCCCATCGCGACCTGTGTTCGCCGACCTCTTTTGCAACCCCGGTCAGATCCCATCTTATTGATATCTATCAGCTCAGGATGCCTCCCCACGCCCTCGAGGAGTTGGAGCAGCGAATAGATCACTTTGTTCATCCTGACAACGATCCAGAAAAAAGAGAGCATGACAACTTGCAACATGTGCATAGCAACTCCTCTCCAGACACATCTCCGAACGGATCAGATTTTGTTCCCGTGCCCAGGACGATCAAGTCACAGATAGGCAATCCAGTAAGCCGCGAACACGTAAATATTACTAAGGCACGTTGACGAGGTTCATCAGACAGCTTTGGCAATTGGCGCATTTGCGACAACATTTACAACCTTATCCCTGTCGCTGATGGAGTGGCGTGGCGTAACTGTCGCGAACGCATTCATTGGAAATTTCTTCTTCCTTGCCGGTACGCCCGAAAAGCCATCCTGGATGAGCTGCAATTCAATCTGGAGCTGACGGTGATTTGGCAGGTGTTGGCATGGTAGTATCCGCGCAGTGGGAGATTGTTCTTGGTAATACCTACGCATATACCGTCCTCGCTGCATTTGGTCTATTCTATGCGGGATATGGTGCCCTACTTACTCCAGGATTCGGTGTCAAAGAGAGCTATGGAGACGATATTGTGGGCTACAACAATGCTCTTGGATTCTGGGTTTTGATGTGGGCCGTTTGGAACGTTTTCTTCCTCATAGGGTCCATCACACTGTAAGCTTTTAACCTCCTTAATCTACTCAACCCCACTGCTGACTGAATTAGCAATCTCGTTTATATCGGGATCTTTGGCACCATAGAAATGGCCTTTATACTGGTTGCCGCATCTTCCTTTGCAGCTGCTGATGGAAACGTGGCTGCCTCATTGGCGACTCAAAAAGCAGCTGGGGCGTTTGCCTTCGTGTCCGGGTTGCTAGGTTATTATACTGTAGGGAACTTAATGTGTCAGGATGCTCTGAATTTCGACTTTCCGATGGGTGACATGGGCCGCTTCTTTAGGAAGAGAAAGATATGAATGAGGGAATCTGACAAAAGTGTTGTTCGCACATGCTAAACCGAGTTGCCTAGCCAACTTGACGGTAAATAGATAGAAGAAAACAACTTTTTTTGCCTCTAGAATATCTTCGTCCATCAGCTATTGGCCCGTTATTAGATTTTTCAGGCTTTGCCGATGGAAATCTTCTCAAGAGACGCACAATTAGATAGACATTAGGTGCCCAAGATATGCATACCCTAATTCTTGCCTTGGGAGTTGTGGGGTACAACCTCCGCATCACGCAATGTGGATCTACCCCATCTATACCCAGAACATACCCAGCGTCGATCACATCATGCGGTGGCATGAGCTCGCCAGTCGCCGACCTCGATGCGGGTCAGTCCGTCTTTGGTGTCGTCCGACACTGAATGCGGGACTCCCTTTCCCTAAAGATAATAACCCTCTGTAGCAAAAGACATTTTCGTCTTTCTATAAAACTGCTACGCGGATCCTCGTCTTACGGCGCGGTAAGATTACAGCGCTTGAAGCAATGTCTCCAATTGCACTGAATGCGACTTTGTCCACCACTGATCCGGCCGTCTACGATGTACAGCATAGGACATTTGCAGAATCTCCTCTTCCCCAGAATGAAAGGGAATGGGTTGCACGAGCTTCCCAAGTTGCTCACATCCTAAGCGAAGATGTCACCATCCGCGACAGGGAGCAGAAGATTCCCGAAGCTGAAGTCTCCTTGCTCAAATCATCCGGCCTTACCAAGGTCATGGGTCCAACAAAATACGGTGGCGGGGGTCAATCGTGGGACGTCGCTTACAAAGTCATACGTGAAGTTGCTAAGGGGGATGGGTCTCTAGGCATGCTGCTGGGCTATCATCTCCTGTGGTCCTGGACGGCACATGTGGTGGGTACAGATGAGCAACGAGATCGGCTTCAGGAGCAGATTGTAAAGAACAACTATTTTATTGGAGGCGCGGTGAACCCGAGGGACAGCGATTTGGAGATCACCAGTGAAGATGAATACATAGTTTTCGATGGGTTCAAAAACTTCAACACGGGTGGTGTTATTTCTGATCTCACCGTCTTAGAGGGAGTGCTGGAAGGGTCGGATGGTGCGCATATCTTCGCATTTGCTCCCACTCGACAAGCTGGCATCCAATTTGCGGTGAGTTTGGCTGGAGAGACTTGCCTGGGCAATCCGAAGAGTCCGCCTCTAACGTTTGCTTCAAGCACAACTGGAACAACATGGGTCTACGTCTGACCGAGTCCGGCAGCGTCAAAATCGATCATGTCGCAGTTCCCTGGGAAGACGCACTAGGCTGGGATGCCAAAGTCAAAAAGCCCCTGGCAGAAGTGTTGACCATCCCATGGGCTAGTCTCTTGCTCCCCACGTAAGCGGCTTGCATGCGCTGAATGAACTGTTCTGCGCCCGAGCTAATACCGGCTTCGACTCTAGCATCCAACTTGTCTTCTCAAACTTCTACATCGGCATCGCCGTGGGCGCGTTGAACTATTCAGTGAAGTACACTGCAACCAACACCCGCCCGTGGCCGTACGGTGGAGACAACAAAGACTCCTCCAGCGATGAATTCTACATCTTGGAGCGCTACGGCAACTTCTTCGCCCATCTCCGCGCCGCGGAGGCTCTAGCGGACAAAGCCGGATCTGTGATCGCGGACATCTACAATACGAGATCCGAAAAGCGTGATATTACGCCCCGAGAGCGCGGCGAAGCGGCGGAATGGGTCGCGTCTGTCAAAGTCGTGGCAACAGATACGGCCCTCAGGGTGACAGCAGGCGTTTTTGAAGTGACCGGAGCGAGAGCGACCTCAACCAAGGTGGGATTAGACCGCTTCTGGAGAGACGTGAGGACGCATACCCTTCACGACCCCGTGAGCTATAAGAACAGGGAGCTTGGTCGTTTCGCATTACTCGATGAAGTGCCCGAACCAACTTGGTATACTTAATAAGTTTGGCTCCAGGATCAAAAGACTTTGATTCAAGATCCGACTTACTCCGGAGAAGCATAATGTGCTACGGAGTGACATAACCTTTTGGATTACTAAGCCATGTTGCAGCACGGTGAATACACTAGACTGCTTTAGGGATGATTGTTTCGGATGAAGTTTCCTGGAAATGGTCCAGACAAGAACAACCACCTCAATCTGCGTACACGTCTCAGCCAACACAGCCTTTCAATTATGCAATTGGTCAGTTTCACTTGTGTCTGCTGCCTTGTACTTCTAAACCTTCTCTTTGTATCTAATTTGCAACAAAGAGCGTCCTACGAACTTCAGTATGAATTAAAGTCGCTGAGTGAACCGCGAGAGAAAGTCTGCAGTGGCCTTTGGGTCCTTCAAGAAAGGTGAATGACCCGTCTTGATCCGCTCTTCCAGTGCTACTGTACCTGCTGCCAACGCCTTGTCCAAGAGCATCTGCTGCACGAAAAGCGGGAGGGCTTTATCATCTTCTGTAAGGAGGTACGCAGTCGGGTAATGCTTCCAGGCGGCATACTTGGTTGGGGTAAGATTTGTCCCCAGAGATTGACGTTTCAGCTTTGAAGCCCAATACCGAGCCTCTTGATCGGGAAGGTCCTGGTAAAAAGACTCCGTCGGGTTTTTCGGCCAGGTATGTTGTTCCTAGCAATGAGTAAGCATGTTGTACATTGCTTGTAACGATATCGAATCTAAGACCGAGCTTCAGGGGATGATATAGCAAATATCGGAAGATATGAATGGGGAAGCTCTCCGATAATGTAGGAGGGCAACAGTGTATGCGATCTTTTATCGGGCTAGTGAAATACTTTTGTTTCTAGAAGTTTGCCTGACGGGTCCTCTGGCCGACGATCCGTCAATCGCACCCTGAAGAGCGCACGAAAGGCTTGAGCGACTCACGCCGATGGCTTTCCAAGGAATATTCATCCAATCTTGCGCATCACCGGTAACAGTGGTTGCTATACTGCGTCCTTCATCTGGGAGGAAAGATGCGATGTACGCGACACCAACGATACCGTTTTGCTTTCCCTGCTTGGCTCTTTCGCTTTTGTCCAGGCCCTGTAGAGCATTGGACCCTGGTGCGCCGCCATAGCTGTGCATAACGACAATGAGATCATTTGATGGCCCATTTGTTCTAACATCTTGTCCATCAAGAATGTTCAGCGCGACAGACCGGATCGTTTCTGTGTCCACGTCGATCGAAGCTACAGTGTCTGACTGCTCCATGGAAGGCAGGTCAATAGCAGAGCATTGGAAGCCGTATTCTTCTTGCAAGAGGTTAACTAGCGGCTCGTAATGTTCGCCATAGTGCCAAGCTCCTGGGACTAGGAGCATAGATGGGAGGGACATGGTAATGGGGCGTTTGGCCGAGGTGAAGTGTCTCAATCTGAGAATATGCAAGCCTCAGCTATATCGTAGGCCGTATCAAAGATAGAGGAAACAAACAAAGGATCTGTTCTTCCCGGTAAGATATAGTATCCTATGCGATGAGTTTCTACGACACAGGATTCCCCGGCTGAAAGAGTGACCGGTGTCTACTGTTGGCCTTTCAAAACTCCAAAATGACATTCTGTTGTTTCATGACGCAATTCCGGAAGGAGTGCTGTTTTTTTCGGGTCATCTTGATGACCGTGGTGCGCTTAGGCTTCGAATGTCCACGGTAAAGGACTCGCCTCGCGTAGAACTAGGAATTGCTGGAGGAGCTACCAGAAGCATTGGATTGGGTGAAAATTAGGGAGCCATTGCACATGGCGAAAACTCGCTACCAGCATGGACTCGTAATGTGGAAGAATCCATTGCACACGGCAGAGGCCTCAAAATCCGGTGAGGATTACCCCGTAAGAGGACGGATGAGTTGAGTTCAGCTTTGCAAATCTAAAGCCGAGGCTATTTGCGCCACACATGTCCCTGATAGTTCGAACGAAATCAAGCCACAAAGTGTGGCAGTACATATTCTAAATGCCGAATTCTAGAACATCCGAAGTATCGTCTTGCAAGACAAGATTTTAATTAACACCCCTCCCTAAACACGCACGCCACGGTCTTTGAAAATCTTGCGACTTCTGACCTTTGCGATCGAGCGATGCCATTGATTCGAGACACCCCTTCGCCTCCTCCAGATCCCCCCGATGCGCGAGAGGAGAGGCGGCGACTCCATCATGATGCCGACGTCGTGATTGTGGGCGGTGGCATTGCTGGTTGCGCTACTGCCGTTTCACTTTCCAACCAAGGTCGCAGTGTTATCCTCCTCGAAAGGTCATTGAAAGAGCCGGACAGAATTGTTGGGGAACTCTTGCAGCCGGGTGGAGTCGCTGCTCTAAAAAAGCTAGGATTGAGCGATTGCCTCGAAGGCATTGATGCAGTGAAGGTGCTGGGCTACGATGTCATATATCATGGAACAGAAGTCGCGATACCGTACCCTCAAGAGGCAGGCCAAGTCAACACCGCCAATGGCGCAGAGGATGTTAAATGGAAGAATCAAGAGGGTAGCAAAAGACCGGAGGGGAGGTCCTTTCATCACGGGAGATTCGTACAAAAATTAAGAGCCGCGGCTATGGCTGCTCCAAATGTTATGGTCGTAGAAAGCACAGCGACGGGTTTGGTAAAATGTGGGTATACAGGAGTTATTCTGGGAGTCGAATGTACAACAAAAGGAGAGCAAGACTACGTAAGGAGTTTACCATCCCCAAACATGCAAAACACCACTGACAGTCTTATGCAGTACTTCGGCCACTTAACAATCGTAGCTGACGGATATGCCTCCAAATTCCGAAAAGAGCACATACCATATCCTCCAACCTCGAAATCGAAATTCTGGGGTCTTGAACTTCACGATGCTGCCCTACCACTCCCTCTTCACGGCCATGTCATTCTGAGCGATGGCGCGCCTTCTCTCCTCTACCAGATCGGCACGCATGAGACCCGTGCGCTCGTTGATGTTCCTGAAAACCTTCCGTCTGCTTCGATGCAAAATGGGGGAGTGAAAGGACATTTACGCAATGTCGTGCTCCCCTCCCTTCCTAAATGCGTGCAGCCTTCGTTCGAAGAAGCAATAGAACGGGGCCAGCTCAGATCGATGCCGAATTCCTGGCTTCCTCCTAGCAAGAACAAGACACCCGGTCTCATGATGCTAGGTGATGCGATGAACATGCGACATCCGCTTACTGGCGGAGGCATGACGGTCGCCATTAATGATGCGGTTCTTCTCGGCGAACTTCTGGGCCCCGAGCGCATACCTAAACTCAACGACACCAGAGCTGTGCTCAAAGCGATGCGACAATTCCACTGGAGCCGGAAAGGCCTTACCAGTGTCGTCAATATCCTTGCACAAGCACTCTACTCTCTTTTTGCCGCAAACGATTCTCAGCTAAAAGCCCTCCAAGTTGGCTGCTTCCGTTATTTCCAATTTGGTGGCCAATGTATTGATGGTCCTGTTGGTCTTTTGGCTGGCATCATTCGTCAACCTTTCGTGCTCTTTTATCACTTTTTTGCAGTTGCCTTGTACTCAATGTACTTGCACATATTTTCGGCAAATCCACTCATGTGGCCGGTCAATGCCGTCACCAGCCTCGGCGTATTCTGGAAAGCTTGTATGGTAATATTTCCGTATATTTGGAGTGAGATAAGGTAGCGTTTGAGGTGGTTTGTTACGGTGATGTATCTTTATGTACATATTTACATCTTGGTTTGAGCATGGCGTCCGGTGGTTCGTATTGCATACTCTGCCTCTAATTTGAGGGCAAGCATTATCGTCGTCATTGAAGGTAGATCCTTTGTTAATTTGAAAATCACTTTGTTCATAATCTTGCTTGCCATCCACCTTCACCCCACCGAGAACGTTCTGCAGCAGACTTTCCTGCTCTTCTCCCAAAGACACCACCAGAAGTGAGTCCACTGCCACCGGGGTAGTTTCCAAAGAACAATCCTCCCACCATCTCACCTGCACAATAGAGTCCTTCGATAGGCTTTCCACTAACAGCACTAATGACATTTGCCGTCTCTGGGTCGATTGCCAATCCACCAAACGTAAAAGTCACACCTGATCCAACCTTGACGGCCAAAAATGGTGGCTCGTCTATGGTCAGCGCCCAGTTGCTCTTTGCCAATGCAAGACGTGCTTTTGTGCTCTGCGTGCCCAATCCGTCTTTGATCGCGGGATCGAACTTTCCTTCGCCATTCTCCGCCCGGTGAGCTTTGACGGCATTGTTGTACTCTGTGATAGTGTTTACGAAACGTTGTTTGGCTTCCAGGCCTTTCTCGGCACATTTCTCTGCCAGCTCATCAAGACTCTGGGCATTGATCTTGGGCACGATCTCATCTCTATATTCTTCGTCTCTTAACCATCCGATTGTCTTTTTGTCCCATAATTGAAATGCGATACCACCAGGCTGTTGGAGAATTGCCCTGCCAAATTTTGCGTATGTATAATTCCTCATGTCCACTCCTTCATCCACAAAACGCTCCCCTGCGGCATTTACCATTAGACCCAACGGATACCCACTCTTTGTAAACTCATTCGTCTTTTCCCTGTCACCACTGTTCGGATCACTACTCGCATCCCACGCCACCGAGTGACATCCTGACCAGTTGCCTTTCGTCGCAGCCTGAACATCACGCTGCGCTGCCAGCAACATATCCCCTGTATTGAACGGCGTCCCCCTCACATGCGCCAAATCCCAACCCGGACCAAGATACTGCGCTCGCAAACTCGGGCTTGCCTCAAAGCCTCCCGCGCACATCACCACACTCTTCGCCCGTATCTCATAAGGCTCCCCCTTCCGCATCGCCTGCACGCCCACCACCGCCCCGCTCTTCTCGTCCACCAACAGCCTCTGCGCCGCCGTATTGAATGCAAACCTGACCCCCAGCCGCCGCGCGCTCGCATTCAGATTCGCAATCAGGCCCTTCCCGCCATGCCGCACGCTAAGCGCCAGCCCGCCCCAAAACTTCCACCGGCCCTCCAGCTCATACGCCTGCCGCCGAAAGCTCAGCACGAAATCCACGCCGCAGTAGCTCTTCAACCAGCCAATACAGTCACGACTCTCCCGCACCAGCGTGTCCGCCAACACCGCATCGCACCGGCCCCCCGTCACGCGCTGCATATCCGCCATGAAGTCCGCCTCTCGATACGCCGCCAGGTCGATCCGCTCCCGCAGCCCGGCGTCGTTCGTTTCGTCGACATTCGACACCAGCGGCAGCAGGTCGTGCAAGCCGTTGTGCGCGGTACGGTAGGCGCCCGCGGTGAAGTAGCCGTTGCCGCCGGCCCAGTGCGGGGGGCACTTGTCGAGGATGAGGACGGCGCGGGCGCCGTGCTGGATGGTGGCCAGCGCGGTGGACATGCCAGCCGCGCCGGAGCCGATGATGAGCACATCCCAGGGCCCGGCCAGGGGCGTGTCGTCGGAGTCGGCCATGGTCTCGTGAGGATGGAAGGAGAAGGTTGGGGTTTGAGGGACGCGTGGGAGGCAGGAGGCAAGCGTGGGTTGGTGAGAGTTCCTTGAGTGTAAGTATTGTAGAGAACAGCGAGTGAGACCGAGAAAGGGTAGATAACAATTGATATAAATTCCTAAGAAAAAGGTTCTTTGAACAAAACTGGAGAATTGAGATTTCGGGGCGTAAGCATGTCTATGAGGTAATCTAGACCTGAGGATCTAGCTGATCATGCCGGCTCAGATATTTTCTAACACAACGTCGGGTTAGACATGCCCGAATGGTAAACTTCTAGATCTACTGAAGAGGAGGCCTGGTTTGCACGGGGGTGAGAAAGGATTAATGACGTCCGATTAAATTTGATTACAGCCTCGGCTACATTTTTATCTCCGAATCTCTCATCCACAGCGCTATAACCTATCAGCACTTCAGATCATCAAAGCTAGTGGTCTTCAAGTCAATAATCTGATGGAAAAATCGGTGCAATTTACATTGCTTCAGATACATATTTACGTGAAATGTACAGCCACATGATTCACCAGGCATGTACTGCTCGCACAATTTTGAAACTATGTACATCGAAGAAGATACCTCTGCAAAGGATGTGAATGAGAAAACCAGTCTCCGACTCAGCCTACCGCTCTAAATATCTTCAATCCTGGTGCCTCACGGACCGTTTGTTCCTCTTGCACTTGCTGCCAGCTGTAGAAGTCGACCTCGGGGCAGTAGCGGCACCAGAAGCTGCCGAAGCAGCGCCTGTGCTGCTCGTCGAAGAAGCCAAGATAAGCTCCGAAGCACGCTCTGCAACAGCAACAATAAGTGCGCTGGGGTTGGTTGATCCGATGAAGGGGAAGATTGAGGCATCGACGACGTAGAGATTGTCGGTACCGTAGACCTTGGTGTTGGTGTCGACGACGGAAGTGCCGCCCGTGAGACCACTGTCAGTGCCCATCTTGTTGGTGCCGACCCAGTGGTTTGCGGTACGCGAGGAACTGATCGGAAGGGAGTTGACGTATTCAGTGATGGTCTGGTTGGAGGATGGGACAGTAACGTTGATGCCGGGGTAGGCCTGAAGAGCGTCAATAACCCGGGTAAGGGCGGTGATGACCGAGGCCAAATCATCGGCGTTGCTGAGATAGGGAAAAGTCGAGACAGTCATGTCAAGACCTGGTGTAATCGTCGCTCGGCCTCGAGAGACCGCGCCACGCCCAAGGTACTGCGAAATGGTCATGGATTGGTTGGTGTTGCCTTCAACACGAGCAGTGTATTGGAACTGGCGAGTAATGCCGTCTGCCCCGACAACGGTGTCCCAAAAGATGGGTTGGATATTAGGCGCAGACTGGGCAAGCATTCCGCTACGGTGCTGGAGGTAAAGTGCGGCGTCGGAAGCGATAGGCGTGTCGTAAGCAGCGTAATAGTCGTAGAAGGTGATGTTAGGGTGAGTGATCTGAATGTCGGTATCGGTGTGGTCGCCAAGGTTTTCTCCAACAGGAAGTTTGATCCATTGGGAGCTGCTGATCATGCTAGCTCCATCAGAGCTAGCATTGACGATGGCAAGTTGGTCAGCAGGGCCGATGCCGCTGCGGAATAGGATCTTGGGGCTTCCAAATGTACCAGCGGCGAGAATGACTCGGCCAGTTCCCGCGGTGACGTTGATAGTGCCACAGTAGCCGCCGTTGTCGAAGTTTTCAACTTCAACACCTGTAATTTGAGCGCCGTTGCGAACGACCCGGTTCACGGAAGTGTTCATTATGAGTTTGAAGTTTTTACGAGCATTGGCGGTGACCAGATATGTAGCCATGGGGCCCCCGCGTTCGCCGTTCGAGTACATCCACTCACTACGGCTATAAGTCTTTGTCTTTGAGTTGGGGACGTTATTTGCGACAACGCTTGTCCATCCTGCAGCACCAAGAGCTCCGCCAACGACGTCAAGGCCTTGAGGAAGGTAAAGCTTACCATCCGTGGATGGATTGTCGTTCCATGGGATACGAGAGAAGACCTTGGCAACATTAGGGCTCATGTCAGTAGCCTGCCAGCCCTTAGGGAAGTTTGTGTTCCAGTCAATGTCAGGTGCGTGCCACCATAGGCCAGCGTTGATAGCAGTGCCTCCACCAAGAACACAGCCAGACATCTCGCCGACATCTGGGCAAGCAATACCTGCAGAGTCTTTCCAGATCTCGTTGTCCAGACCAGGTACGTCGAAGCGAGTAAGATTGGTGCCATTGAGCCAACCGGGCCGCAAGTCGCCGCCCCAGCGATGGGAAGACGGGGGACCGCGTTCGATCAACAAAACACTGTGACCAGCCTCTGAAAGCCTATCGGCAAGAGGAATACCACCAGCACCAGCTCCGACGACAATGTAGTCATAGGTGGCATTTGGTGCATTTTCAAAGGTACCCGGCGAACATGCTGTTGCAGTGGCAGTGGCGGGTGCAGTGGTGCTTGACGGTCCGGTAGAGGTTGGTGAAGAGGGCGCAGTCGTCGTGGCAGTAGGAATCTTGCTGATATAGGAAGAATACTGAGCATTTTGGGCACTTGCGACAGGTGCTCCGTATTCACCAAAGTAGTCATGCTGAATAACGGTGGCGTCAGTAGCAGTGATTGGAGTAGGGTTCGTAGTTGCTTGCGCCCAGCCGAAGACCAAGGCTTCACCAGTTGGCAGTTGAGAGCCCGCACTACCGTCCTGGTTCCAGGCAAGACACCATTGGCATCGGTATGTAAGGGTGAAGTGGGTATCATTAATGGTGTTGGCAATCTGCGTCAAAGTCGCGTTTCCAGTATAGAGGTCCGGAGCAACGTATCCAGTTGCATATCTGAAGGAAGTCAAGATCTGGTCTCCGTCGACCCATCCCAGGAGCAACAAAGAATTGGTCATTGCACCACCATGAGAGATACCCGTCCAACCGGCACCAGATGTCCGCGCACCAACCAAGTAGCCAATGTACTCAGCAGAGGGGTCAGTTCCTTCTGGCAGTACCAGACCGAGCTGGAAGCCCCCTGGTGTTTCGCTCGAGTCTACACTGGCTCTGGAGAAGAGGAAACCGGTCGAGGGGTCTGTGAAGTTGTCGATGGCAGCCTGGGCATAGGCACCAGCGGCCCAGAGGGCCGAGAGAAGCGAAGCATTGAAGAAAGCGTTGGTGAACTTCATCTTGGAAGTTCGAAACAAGTGCTCAGCACAGAAAAGGAAGAAGAGAGCAGGACACCAAGGTCACTGCGGATGAGGAAAAGAGGAATAGCGAGTGACTGCGAGGTGAAGGCTACAGAAGCCGTGGGGAAGAAAAGAAAATAGGATGTACTTGCCAAGCCATATTATCTATATCCCACCGCTGGGGTGGGTGCTGACGCTCTGTCGCCAAAGCAGATGAAAGGAAAGGCAAAATCCAGATGGCGCAGGGGTAAAACCTAGCTCCCGGCCTCGTGAAAGAGCTGTTGATTTCCCAATATGGCAGAAAACCATGGATCGCGTGCTTTTCAAAGTCCTACTCGATCACAAGCAGCTTTCAGCCCATTTCTAGCGTATCACACGACAGATGAAGGCGCAGTGGACGCGCCTTCGTGCTGGTAGCAACCAAACAGGACGAAGGCAGGATGCTAGGATTCCCGAGTCCACCAACTGTACCCTATTCTCGCGCGCCGGGATTGAGGCAATATACGATATGAAAGCGAGGGCCGAGACCATGTTGCACCTATCGCAGTGGCAGCCACTGTTCCATGCGTGAGGAGAGACTGGGGTGGGTAGGTGTGAATTAGATTGAATGTTAAGTGGGAGAAGGAAGAAGTGGCACCCCTGGGGCCCGTCTATTTTTCCGTCGGCTTCAGCCGAAACTGTTTGTATGAAACAGCCAATCTCCTATCTCCAAATTCCCTCAAGGCGCTTCATGAACCTGTCGCTTGTAAGTTAGGCAGAATTCCTTGCAACCGTCGTAACGGCGCGTATGATCAGGTGTCAACTTCAGCCACCGTTGTCACGGATGCAAGCCATCTGCCTGAATGCTCACCCTTCAATACTGTCCAATCATGATTGACAGCAAATTGAACTTCAATCAATGCTTAGTCTCGATAACTTGCCGGGAGGCACTCCTGCCTCCATATCTGCGCAATCGCATTCAGCGGCCATGACCTCGAGACCCTTTTCATGTGCCCTTCCCCATCTCCGCCACAGAAGCCGTTCTCTCCGAGGCTCGCTTGTGTCTTCCAAACAGTGTCTCTATTTCCTATAAGCTAGTCACTATCAAACTCTGGTTTCACCGCTGGGAAAGTAGGCTTTGGTTTTCGGCTAAATCTCAAGAACAACGAGCTAGGCACTACAGGTTGTAGTATTGTTGCAGTATGTCAGCTCCGAGGTAACAGAAGACTGCCAAGACGCGCAGTGCAATATACTAGTGAGCTATTGATATGCAAAGAACGAAAATCAGCTTGGAAAATGGAACAGCTAGAAGGGACGAGCTGGCATTGGACCAAACAACCGGGTTGATGTTCCTGCTTCAATAGCCATTTTGGCTCTGATACGATTGGTTGCGATTTTCTACGACTCGCTGGTGAGTGTCGGAAGGAATCTCTATAGGTCACACGTTCACTCACTACAAAGTACGGAACTGAGTCGCAGGGGCCCTCGTCAAAATCGCAGCCTGCTAAAAGATGAGGAATTGGAATTGGTTCTGGCCTTTGACGTATTAGAACATATCAAAACCTACAATTCAATTGAGGGATAGCTTAATATAACTAGGCATTTGGACCATAGCTGCTCTTTTGACACGCTCTTATGACTGACCAGCCTCCCGGTATCGCTACGCCGGTGCCCTCGACTGTTCGTCCCCTTCAGCATGTCATGGTAATTTTCTTATATTCATACATATTCAGGACAGATTACATTTTTTCAGAGATATTGAAATCGCCGAGTCCACAAACATTTTGCGCGTCCGTCTTTCCGGTAGTAATACGCATTCCATCACGCAACTAACCGTATTCGAACAAACTCCTCACGCACCAACTCCATCAGGCAACTGACCGGCACTGACACCAGGCTACTGGTAAATAGGCTGCTGCGAGCCTATATCTGCCAGCCCGCCTCCATTGCAATTGGTCTCTACCCAAATTACCTGCCCTTGCGCTTCGCCATTGACGGTATATGGCGATTGATTGCAGTAGTTTCCTGTGGTCGCCAACTCGTCGGTAGTGCATTGGAAGTCAGTTCCGCCAACGGATGCAACTTCTTCCTAAGCATTAGTAGTCAGACTGCCGCAGGAAGACAGGTAGTACGGCACGAAGGTAAAGTAGCCGCAATCACTCGTGGCGCCATCCGAACGTGTGTGCGTATCCGTAATGGTGTAGATCACGGAGCTGGAAAGTGTATAGCTGGCACCGATGTTGAACGCTCCGGTCAGCTCGGCAGCTGTGACCTTGCCGCTGTTTCTGGTTAAGCTCATATTGATGGACTATACATTCGTCACTGTGGTGCTCTAGGGGATGTATGAGTATCGGCTTGACATCTGGTGAGGAACTTCAAGCTTACATTGCCGGCTGACAGAGTGCAGCTGTTCCCAGATGTACAAGCGCTATTGAGGAAAGGCGATTCCAGACTCGGATACCACATATTGTTGACTTCGCAATAAGAAGAGCAAGTATCGGTAGTCTTGTCTAGGTGCTCAAGACCTTCAACGCAGTCGCCATTTTTATCCATGGTATGCGTGTGTGGGCAGGTGAATACAGTCGTATTCCATGGTGTATTCAGCGGACCAGGACAAGTAGTACGAGCCCCATTCTCTCTGGAAACGAGACCACTGACAAGCTTTTCGTGAAAGTTGGAGAGATCAACGGGGAGCGGTCCTGCCAAAATGCCGATAGTGAGAGACACAAAGGCCATAAGTGAGAAAAACATATTGAAGGGCAATGATGGACGCAGGTAAGCTCTTACAGTCAATGAGTGGATGATATCTTGAGAGCTTTCTGGTTGGTTTTCCATCAGGAGACAATTGGGAATGACTTAAATACATAAACTCTCAGGTAAAGGTGGTGATTTGATCGGCCTTTGCACGCATCGAATGTGTTTTTCCAAGGCCAGTGAAAGGCTCTAGGTAAAGATCTACATATCTTGTTTAGTTTGAAATCCCAAAAGCAGATATTCTCATTACAGAACCAACAAGAGCTTGCTTGTAACAACGGAACAATGTGTAGGAAATGTAACATAGGGCATAGCGGAATACATCCAAGACAAAGTAAACTCACACAAAGTCCATTTCTACTTTTGGGCGTAAGTTATATAAGGTTGTAGTTGAGCGCTGAGTCAGTAGCCTTGGTCATGGTTGAGCCACACTGAGCAAGCTTGAGCACGCCTAAGCTGGCGTTATTACACTTTGGTGGTGCCTGAATCTGGGATTCTCTACCCTGAATAACTAAAGTTCCCGAAATTAGGCTTAAGGGCCTCCGACAACCTCCTCCCTCCCACCTATTTCCTCATTCAGATAGCGCCGTATTTTGACTTTATAAGCAAAAAGATGCAGAACACTGGAGAAATGTTTTAGTTTCTAGCTTTGACGACCTGCCGTTCAAACGACCTTGCAGGAGATCTCTAGAAAATCTTCGACCAAGAAGAACTTCTTGAGTGTTGTCCCAATATATCAAGATCCAAAATGCGGAATCCACTCAGCCCAATTCACGTCCTGATAGACAGCATATGGTTCACGGCGCAAGCTAGCAAACATCTCACAGATAGCAAAGAAACGAAAGAAAGTATATAGTACCACGAGAAAATATATCAATACATCATGAAGAAGTAGTCTTTGTGATCTTTCGGGAGGACTTGTTTCAGGGCGTTTCTCAGAGATCGATTCAGAAAGACGTACCGCTCCGGAAGATTCTCTGGAAAGGCAGTGCCCCAGAGTTTGTGTCTCAGGGAGAGTTTTCTCAAGCATTCCTTTCTCAGAAGATTGTTTCTGGGACAGAGGCACTTGGGGAGAGTTTTCCTCACGACAAGGCTGACTTGCTCTAGGTCGATGTGTCGCGAACAGGCCTGCCGCCAGTAAAAGAAGAGATAGAATAAAGACCCCAATGCTGGATATCCTCCACAGAACCTTCTCTGTTAGTGTGGGAAAGGAGGCGTTCCATGCTAAGACGTGAATGGTTCCGAACACGAGGCTCGGGAGCACGCCGATTATGAAGAGATACGGACTCATCCCAGTTCTTTGACGTCCAATGACCTCTCCGATGCTGATCCTATAGCCGGAACACTTGAAACCCTCCACATTCTCCGGTCGATCAAGGATCTGTTGCAGTCGCTCCATAGTCCAACTTTTAGGAATTTTCGTCGCCTCACCGACGTCTTTGGGCTTCTTCAACCACGACAAGATAGAGAAGAAAGTACAGCAGACAACACTAAGAGTGAAGTGCTCGAGCAGGGTGATAGGCAAGTGCTGGATAGCGCGCGTAATGACGCCCGCGACAAACCAAATGATTTGCACGGCAACTATGATCTTTGCAAATTTATCTGCCTTGCTTTTGTCTTCAATCTCTTTGGCGTTTATTGTTGGCAATTGAATGATGCGCTGTTGGAGGAGCGCGAGAAATTGAATCGGATTAAGACGATAAAGTTGGTGATCAGACGACTCGATGTCAAAGCCTCCCATTTGGGCATACATTGCATGCGTAATTGTCCATGGGACTGGGCCCTATCTAAATCGTTATCTTGTTTCCCCGGCAAATGCATCCATCTTGATGACTAACATCGAAGTCAATGGTCTTCTTAACTTCTGCTAGAAGCCATCGAGCTTCGTGAAACTGTCTGAGTGCATTGATGGCAACGAATTCTGGCACCAGTATGGCGATCAAAATCCATTTAGCCTGCCGACGTCTCCTGGTCCATCCCGATTCATAGTTGGCCGGGACGTTAAGATGCATTGCATCGTAGGCGCAAAGTAGCATAGTTGCAAGGCATGAATGGATCAGATCCATGGTGCCTCGACGATTGGTACCGGATACCCAGCCAACGGACTCGTCCATGGCTCATTTGCAAGTGAAGAGTGACTAGAAATAGGTCTAACCACAGAAATGAACCCGGCGGAGCAGTGGCGAGACAACGAAAAGTGGCTCTACGTACACTTATATATTTCGCCTGATACAGGTCATGTTCGTCAGCATCGGGCGTAAATGACCGGGGACAAAAATTGGGCGCCGTATTGGCTTCCGCAATGCGCAGAGCTGAACTGTCCAACTCCGATGCAGCCTTGCAGATCTGTGGTGGTATTGGGAAAGTATGTGAAGCCCTCGTTGCCTTACAGCCTTATCAGGCTATGTGATTCTTATCAATAGATGCCTGGCCCGTCCTGGAGCGTAGTTCGACAGTCTAATGGTCATTACGTATGCTTATGCATCGTCGTCGCAAGTTGCAGCCAGAACTACGAGGCGTCGAATCGACCTTCGTTAAGACCGCCTGGCGAAACGCAAGGCTGTTCGATCTTTATTTTTTTTAGAACACCGGTTTAAATCATCGTGCATATTTGCTAACAGGTGTTGTATAGTCATATGCGCTCAGCCACATCGAAGTCCTATATCATTAGCATTACCTAGTCCTCGCACGCGGTGAAGGAAGGACAATATTTACTTAGCTTTTCGCACTTTTAATGTAATCTAGTTGTTAAATTTTAGCGTCGATGATCGTCAGGCATATGAGCAAAATTCTGACCACCCATCACCGAACGTGCAGTTTTCGGGCCGACAAGGCCTTGTAATAAAGCTAAAGATTTGCCCGAAACTTTTTATCAATAATTCCACTTCTCGGATTCTACAGACTCATTAATTTCGAACACCAATCGTCACCAGAAATCCGGAGATTTAGTGGCAAGAATAATTTGTGTGGTTCTACGGATTTTGCTCACATGCCTGGTGTAAGAACAAGGACACACAAACCGGAGCTCGCCCAGAACGGGCTCGGTACCGATCCAATACGTATTCGTGAGTATGCAAGCCGCCTATGTCCATATTAGAGCTCTCGTCTGTTCTCTATTGTCTCTAGTTAGCTTATTAAGTATTCGTGCATATATCAATACTACTTGATTACTCCGTAAGCATATCTACACTACCTGTTCGTACTCCTCTCGTAATGAAGAAGACTCTGACTTTCATAATCTAGTGGCAGAGCAGTGAACTGAGTTCTGTTGGTAAGTAGAATATCTAGCGATGTAGTAAAAAGAAGAAGTGGTCCAAGCTAGAGCGTGGTGTTCCGCGCTCTCCGTAAAAAGAAAAGCTATCCGAAATTGACACTCGGGCCATCCACAATGAATAAACAGCCACCACCCTTTTCTTTATTTATATTGAGAGAGTGAAAAATTTTGAGCTGTAGTGATATGGCGATAAGTAAGAATACTAAGTTTAATTGAAATGAAAGTAGATTGTGGGTGTGCAGGTAGTATTTATTTGTTGCTGGTCACTGTGTCAGCGAGTGACAAAATATTTCGCACGCACAAATCTGGGTTCTAGCATAGTCTTTTCTCCAGTTGATATCAAAGTTTATATCTTAAAACTTTTTAGACTAACAAATTTTGATCCAAATTTGTTTATTTAGTAAACTTTATAAATGTTGAAACAAGTTACGAGTGTTGCTGTCGCTTCGCAAGATAGAATAGTCAAGTATAGTTCGTAGGTCCGTAAGGTTGCCCAAACTGAGCCTAGGCTAGGAGGTTCAGCTCCGAACCTCCAAATTTAGCATATATAGTTCGGATCGTAGACTAGATAACAAACAACTTTCCACTCTCACACATACACCGAACCTATTCAGCAACAACGAGCTACGCGGAGGACGTAGCTGGGAAGTAGAGTCGCCTGGGATGACGTGTGATGTCCTGCCGAACTGTATATTCTCAACAATAAACAAAACATTCGTGGTTGAACTGTTATTGGATTAAGTTAAAATAAATCTGCTGATACGGCTGTCTTAGTTTGGTGAGCATCAGTGCGTGGCACTAGAAATGTCGTTGCCTCAGCCCCGCTATCAGACATCTTTGCTGCTACCAAATGCTTTGGACTTGTAACAAATGCTACCAACAAGAACAGTGATAAACAAAGAATTAAGAAGGCTTACTAAGTTGATGGAGAGAAATTGACGCAGTTGACATATTACTTAAGGAAAAATGACGTCAAGCCAACTAAGTTAACATCATTACTCTACAACTTAGTGAAAGTGGGAGATGACGAGGTCGGACATAATAGATGTTCGATATGACTCTTACACACGTGAGGTTTCCTTTCCCAGAGGGTTTCCTATATAAGTCCGCATAGCCTACGAGAAATTGAGTGGACGGTAAATAGATCAAACAACAAAATCAGAGGCACAATAGTAATATTAAAAAAGTAGAGGCATTGGTTGAAACAATTAAAAGCAGCTGGTAGTAGCAAATGTGTCTGGTAGCGGGGCTGACATTTCTGCCTGATGTGAAGCACCCGCCCGATTGTACGTGCAGATGATTCTATCACCCGCGTGGCCAAGCGCCGAACTCCGATGCGGCCGCTAGCATGGACCCTAATCCCCCGTCAGGTGATTAGAGGATGTAAAACGATTAAACTTATATTTCTCTATAAATGTAGTTATCTTGAGAACTTTTTGCGTCAAATTAGTGATCTCTGCTTCAAATCGAGCTTATATCGATAGTGCTATTGTTTTTGAAAGTGGTAAGTTTCTTTCTGGCAAATGGTGGTAGCGTGCACGTGACCTTCGGAACTTCTAGGTAGGTTCGTCGCAATAACAAAACCAGTCTAGTGGCACATCACACGTCAAACCTCCCCATTGCCGGCTCTGTGCCTTTCCCGCAGCCTTGGTCTTATGGCATTGAAGTTAATCTTACTTCATTTCTGATAGATATCAGCTTCTGAGGGACTCGGGCATGGGTTTGACGCCGGCATTATCAAGCAAGTTGATCACAAACCTTATGGAAGCGATTCACGAACAGATTCCTCGTTACTTGACACTTCGTCCAACGATTCCTCCGCACAGGGACAGCTATGCTGCGTCCAGACTTTCCATCTCTGTTATCTTTTGAGGGATCTTCATGGGAGAATCAGGTGTCCTCTTTTGATTTCGAGTGCGACCAGCTCTGTCGAAGTCTCGAGTTTGACCACCATTTTCAGATGCCAGCTTGGTCTCCAGCGGATTTCGGGGCAGAAGTTCATCTCACCTGTGAGCCGAACGACCACCCACAACCTTCGCCCCGCCAGCCTAGCTCTTCTCAACGAATGCCTTCGCCAAGTTCATCCTCTTATGACGAAGATTTTAAATCACTTCTGAGCGAGCTCTTCGATACGTCTGAAGAGCAGGACAGTTACACCCAGAAATCTTCAACGGCAAGTACAGTGTCCAGCGGAGACTTATCCGTTCCGCTAGCACCAAGTGCATCGAGTACGGGCCGGAGTTTCCAATGTCCGTTTGAGAATTGCGGAAGGAAATTCACACGGAAGTCGGATCGTCGAAGACACGAGGCCTGTGTTCACAGGGAGAGCAAAGGCTATACCTGCCCGATCGTTAGCTGTTCACGTCATACAAAGCCCATCAGAAGGGTTGATAAACTTTACGATCACGTTCGGAAAATTCATAAATCGGAATACCAAAGTCTTTATCTATGTCCGGTCTCTCCCTGCAAATTCGGACTGGGAACAACTGTCGACATCCAAACACATGTTGAAAATGAACATGCTGGGAAAGGAAATTCCGAACTTTTGCGATTCGCATCAGCACAGAAACTGGAAGAATTTGTGTACAGTCATGTCAGCGAGAAGTCAGAGCAGTTCTTTGCGAGCGACAATAACGAGGCTCTTGAATCTGTAAGCGTGACAGGAGGCACAGAGAATTCTGAGACATCCGGCTATTCATTGGACACTCCAAAAGCCAGGTAACACGGTTCCCGCATAGTCTCGGCTCTTGTTAGCTAACTGCGGACCTCAGGCTGCGGAAACACGATTGTGGATCGTGCGGTCGCCGATTTCTCTACCCAAAAGACCTGCAAAGGCATCAAATAACGCACGAACCACAGCGAAAGGACCACGTGTGTGACGCTCCAGGCTGCAGGGAAGCTTTCAATAGAAGAGACAACCTCAGACGACACAAGATGAACGCACATGGCAGCTAGCACGCGAAACCGGTTCGTGTGGGCATGCAAGGAATTGGATCATATTACCATCTGCCTATAGGTCTTCATGCACAACTTCTTCATAAATCTCGCCTCGCCAGGCCTTTCGACACGGGTCGCTTGGAACGGGTCAGCGGTGGATATCTCCCCGACACGACAGGACACTGCAGGGCTAATTCCACGACGATACAGGGCACTATAGAATTACTTTCGACACTGGAGAATTGCTCAATACTGTGCAGTACTGCAATACTGACTGCTTATTGCTAGAGGACACTGCGGGATACTACTGAGCAACGTGACACTTCTCGCTACCTGAGACACCGCTTGACACTGCAAAACTGGATGCTGGATGGCTGAGCGGCAAGTCATAAATGGGTGATACTGAAATGCTCTGAATAGAAGCTGATGCACTCCGCCAGAACGGAACGATTACCTGAGCAGGAGTACGGATATAGCCAGAGGACCTAAGTGATTTGCCATGGGGTTCGCGGAGATGAAGTAGATTGCAAAAAGAGGAGAAAGAGAACGTGTTCAGGAAGTTATGCATGGAGAATGTGAAGCTTGGCACTTTGGCTTCATTTCCTTGCGTAAAACGTTCTGAAAGTAACTAAAATTCATGCTGGGTCATTTCGTTGCATTCTGGAGATGGTAACAGCACAACGGAATTGGCTGGCGAGAGGTCCACCTGTACGCGGCGCCGGCTA
The DNA here is from genome assembly GCA_021031095.1 of Bathelium albidoporum. Lineage (NCBI taxonomy): Eukaryota > Fungi > Ascomycota > Dothideomycetes > Trypetheliales > Trypetheliaceae > Bathelium > Bathelium albidoporum. The sequence continues at coordinate 68,389 of JAGFVP010000116.1, forward strand.
CGAACCTTCTACTTTGCTAGGAGAGCCAAGAGATCTCACCCTCCCCTCGAGCCGTAGACCCTGCTCGACGACTTTTAACCGATTCCTCCCTCAACGGCTACTTGTTGCTCTCTGAGAGCTGTCACCGCACGGCTACGGCTATGAAACTTCAACGTCTCTGATCCACGAGTCCTCATCCGCCTCGCGAAGTAGCCGTTCTCTCAGTCCGAGTATATCGGCTGTACAATAGCATCTTTTGGCAACGACCAATACGAAGTGGTGGAAGATAGGTTGATGGTATGGGTGGATCGATAAAGGCGGGATACCGATTCCCCCCTGAGTGCTATCATCCTCTTTTGTACCGAAACGCAGTGTGCGAGACGCCAACAAGCAGGAGCGACTAGAGAGTTGTTCAGTACGCTCAAGGACAGTAAAACCGCCTACCGGTCAAGATAGCAGTTCCGGCTCTCTACAGAGGTTACTGTTATAAATCCAAAGGTGCTATATATGTACAACAAATGGGTAGCCTAGGGCCTTCAATATTGACGGCATTTGCAACGCGTATACGGGGAATCCTCGGTATCTCCTCTCGGTAAACAATAAAAACAACCATAATAACTGAATAGCACAACGCAATCAACAATTAGGCCCACGCCGATGATGGAAGCGGGTATTGCGTAGGAAGAGGCTAAGCTGCGGTATGAGAAGTACGTGGTGAGCGTTATCCATTGTGCAGTAAATTTACCAATTGAAGTTGGGTGAAGAGTATACTTAGAGGAAATCCGAACAAGAAGCATGTAGCTAAATCCATGGTCAGGAGATGGAGGTCTGCCCGTCTCTGATATGCTTTCAGAGCCTTTTGGCGTACGCGTACGTTCCTTAGTCAAAAATAAGCGCTCCAGTCACCTGAATCTTTTCATGATTACGACCCCGCGACGGCAAGAAGCTACGGTGATTACCTTCCCAAATCCCAAGGTATTATGAGAGGACCATAGATGAATCGCCGCACAGAGAGCTGGAGAGAATGCTTATGTGAATCGTCAATCCAACGGTCTGTGCTGGGTTTATTTCTGCGCATTTCTCTTCCTCGGACATAGAAGAACGTATGTAAAGCAAACTCGGTGGCAATCGGCGGGAGATGGAAAATCGACTTTAGTGAGCGATCAAATCGCACGCATTCGCGCTGTCGAAGTCGAGTATCAAGGGAAGCCCAAGGGTTCCATACGGATTTGAAGGTACGTTAGGACTCGTAGGCGCAAATTCGCAAAGGCGCAGTTTCCGTGGAGTTTAGTGGTCAGTGCGTCCTCGAAGACAATCGATGGTATCCTTCACAGCTTTGAGACTCGACGAAGAGACGGCAAACAGAGCCAGGCACCTCTATATCTTTCTGAGCTGGTGTATCGAAGTCGATTGTACTGCTTTGGTATCGTCGCCATGAAGTAGAGGTCATCATCGCCCCCCGGCGCCGTTCAACATTTCCGCTTACGACAATTTCCCGATCCAGCAGAGAAACTCTGTCCGAGCCGTTGACGGTATTATTAAACCCCCGTAGCTATCTCACAAGGTTATTTTACCACAAGTATTGTCTGGCAATACTCGGTTGCCATTTACGCGTCGTCGCAAGACGAGTCGAAAATATTCGCCAACGACTAGCAACGCAAAATGGCCCAACCACCGCCGCCCCCACGACCGAATATACCTGAGTATATCAAAGGACTGACCCGTTAGGGAGACCTTCGTCCTGACATGGAGCAAATGAGCTTGCTCCGTGCATGGTACAACTGCCGCTGCGCTGATTCGACGTCGCCTGTCGGCGTCAACGAAGGAGAGCCAGTCGAGGTGGAAGGAGGGAGGGGAGTTTCGTGAACAATCATGCTCTGTCGATATCGTTCTACGAAGGCAAGACTGTCGATTCGTCTTCAGACCGGCACTAATTATGTGAACTACCAGATCTATCGGCTGAGTACTCCTCCAATCGTGCGCCTAGAGTCCGAATGTGCCCCCGTCCGTGCAGGCGCAGCTGGTCCGACACATTCAACAACGGCATTCTGAACAATGTCTGTGCCGGATTGTGGTGGATGTTTTCGTTCGCATACACCCGGTGGTAAGGCGGTTATGAGGAAAAACAGTTTGATCGAGTAGCATCGGAAGCCATCGTCGCCTGTCTGCAGTATAGTCATCTATCGACCGGAATCGTCGATTTCTCTCATGCCCAACCTGCCAACGAACAGTTGGAACCTAAGTTTTGGTCCTTCCGTGGTTTGTTGGTACCGCCAGATTTGCTGGTAGCAATTCGCTGCTTTAGACGTTGTTCTTACTGCCTGGAGTCGATGACTGTTGGCACCATATATTCGACGGCCTGCCGGTTCCCTCCGCACTTCGGCATACTTGAAAATTTCAAAGCAAGGAGCGTTCCGTATGACATGAGAAATCCGCAACCGCCGATGGTCTTGTCCCTTGGGTTCGCTGTGCAAGTTCCCCTTGCGCTCTCTGGCTACCGCTGCGACTCCGCGCGACCCCGAACATGAGTGGAAGCGGCACATCAGCACGACACATCACGCTCAGTTTCTGACGCTGCGACATGTGCCCTCCACTCTACCACATTTAATGAGCCGTTCAATCAACAATGAAAAAGGGCTTTGGGGCGCAAGTCGACCCTTCCGAACACCTATTCCAGGATGTGTCTACTTTCAGGTGATGCGTACTGTGGGAATATGCCAGCCACGACCGACTCCTTTTCATATTTGGATCTCTCACGCATCTCTCGATCTGTTCCACAGTGTGCTCCGAGCAGCAACTTTTTCGCCTAGAACTTGAAGCTACTCGGTATCCGACTGTTTTCTAGGACGCAGTGTAGCTCATGATCGCCTCAGAAGCTATCGGGATGATTACAGCAGTTTGGCTACATAAGCGTTGGCTTTTGTGTTCGACGGTGGGGAGCATGAGGGTTGCAATGCTCGACGTTGCAGTGGATAACCCGATCGGTCATGGGCACGACTCCTATGTGCCTCTCGAGGTCAGCTCTGCGCGACGGTACCGCCTGACAGCCCCTTCCAAGGATCCAGGACCATGATATCGGCTTGAGAATTGTTGTTCCATGCTTCGGACAAGCGAGGAGTGTACAGCACGGCCACTATGTACTGGATGGTCGAGGACAGCAAGTCATCCTCGACTTGGTAATCATTCGACAATCTGGGCCATATTGGACGACGATCATCATCGAGAAACGCTTTGCAGGCTGCCGGCAGCAGCTAAACTGTAAAAGTTGCGTTTTAAGGGAATGGGAGGAGATTCAAGAGCCTCTTGGAAGGCACAAGGCACTGGACAACTCCAAAGGCGCTTGTTTTCGTCCAAGAACACCCGGTAATCGACTACAACCGAAGTAGTTACTGCACCACCGTTTATCAATGGCCTTAAGGAGAGCAGCTTGACGATCTGAAGTTCGATGGGGATGCTCGTTGGACCCACTCGACAGACAACATTGATGAGCGGACGCTGTGAACGAACGGAATGAAGCTCAGTACATAGACTGGGAAGAAGAGAAGAATGTGTAGAGAGGGTTGATATCAAAACGAGTGTTAGATTCGAGAGTCTATGAACTCGACCCAGAAAGCACTGAAGGACCGACAAAGATACTAATCAGGCTAGCCATAAAGAATATAATATTAATTTTTTTAATGAGAGTTGCGATATAAAATCGCTCCCTTCCTTGGCGCGGCCTCCGCCCTTCCTTGACGCGGCCTCCGCCCTTCCTTTGTGCGGCCTCCGCCCTTCCATAGCGCGGCCTCCACATGGCGTTTGGAAATGTCCGCACAACATATGCCTCCACCACTTGCTTTCATCTTATTAAAATTTAGTATTTCAGCCTTTGATTATTTGCTGCTATGCCTCAAATGGTTGAGTTTACATGAAAAACCAAATTTAAGTCAGATTAAAGCAGGTGGTCCGTGTCAATTTCGGACATTTCCAAACGCCATGTAGAGGCCGCCTCCTTCCCATGGTTGCGCCCTTCGTCAATGCAGCCCCCACACCCGATTGAATTAGAGCGTGGGAATGTTACCTTCAGGCCCCAACAAATCTGCCATTTTCTAGGTCCCCGAGTAAACACAGTAGAAGGAACCCGCGTCGGACGCACCGTACCATCTCAGTCAGATCGCTTTTTGTACTAATTTAAGCTGTCCATGAATTTGAACTGGAGATAGGTGCAGCTAAATCAGAAATAACGGATTTGTGGAGCGGATTTTGGACGCTCAAGCCTCTCTCATCTGACAAAGTTGTTGTACTGGGATTTCCAGCGTAAATAAGAGAGCAGCCGTGAGTCCGTGACAATGGGCACCGTTAAAGTCTGCCGTGTAGCTTGCATTGGCAGAAAAAGTGATCTAGCTGAGATGGTACGGTAGAAGATCCATCGTCCGTGATCTTGATCGATTTACTCATACCGCTCTCCATGTATTGATGCGATTAAGAAAAGCTTGATAGCGCTCCGAGATCTCTGTCTCGTGGCACAAAATGGTACTTTGAGAAACCATTACGAGAATTTTCAGCTAAGGACGAAGGGCGAAATATCGTTGAAGGCGATTGCCCAGCACCATAACAGCTACTTACAAGCAAGTTCGTTCAGAGGGTGGCGGTAGTACGAATACATGGAAGGACTAAGCGTCTAGAGAGGCTCAAACAGTAGGCCAGGTCGCGAGTAAGGCTGATCAATCCTGAACGTTTCAGCCCAACTGAGCAAGACCGAGCAAAGTTGAGCCGAGGTTGAGCCGTATGTAATTTTGCGGAGTTGACGCGCCAAGACTACCGTGACTACAAACCTAGTCGGGTATATGTAGAGGTCATTTTCTATGTGAACAAAGTAGATGTCAGAAGGCGATCCAGAAGATGAGGCTGAAAAGTTTTGGTGACGATGTGGCTGAAACACGCCTGCTTTGACACCAGGTCTTCAACCAAACTCGAAAGAGGATCAGTTGCGAATACGAGAATGTACTTCGCGTGGCTTGCGGACACGTGAAGAGACCTGAAAAAAGAACTAAAGGTTCCATATCTTGAAACGCCGCGACATTCCAGGGATTTGCGCACGAGCAGAGCACGAGCTATGAAGAGTCTCTGACAATTCCAGGTTATACACATCCTGTGGCATTGTCACGATTAGCATTGGGATGACTCAGAACCTCACATCAATCCACAAATAAAACATGATGGTACATTGTCACCGATGTTGTATTGACATTGCAGCATCAAGAATTCTGCCCTTTTTCCTTTGACCATTTCGCAATTGCATTTGAAGAATCAGTCCAAAATCCCATCCTTTGCTTCTCCTTCTGACTTTTCTTCCTCCCGAATTCGCGCTTGGATCTCGTCCTTTTGCTGGTAAAGGCCGGCCAGTCGTCTTGCTTCGGCAATCTGCTCGTCAATCTGCCGTTCCTTCTCAACGAGCACGGACATGGAGCTTGGACGAAGTCCTCTTTGTGGCGTGGAACAACGCTCTTCCTCCTGAGACGATCGGCCAGCTCGCCAGAGGGCTACTTCGCCATACGGTTGTCCAACACTGAGAACGCGAGGCCGGCCTGGATCTGAACGTGTCGGTGAGTGGGGCCCACGCTCTGGTTCTGGAGGAATGTCGGCGTTGGTGACACAGACTACAGGCTTGCGGTGCTCCTGAGGCGGGAAAAACAGCTCGTCCGTTGGCCTTGGCCCGCTCGCTCTGTGTGTAATCGGAAAGTCTTCTTGTCTGGTCTCGGATTGGTATGAGTGGACAGACTGACCCTGGCAGTTTGAGTTGGTGTATGAGAAGTCGCGTTGTACATTTGTTCCCTCGAGCTCAGGTCTTGGGACACTTCCATCGCTACAATTGGTTTTCTCGATCACTTCTGTATTGTTTGTCTCTTTGGGGCGCTTCGAGACAGTAGCTCGGTACCTGAGAAACCAACCCACTGCACAGATCAGAAAGATAGTAGTGATGACGCCAATCGCGACTCCCGCCTTTGCTCCAGGCCCAAGAGTATGAGAACGAGCTGTGGAAACAACAGCACTGACACCAGGGGTTGATGACTGTGTTTGTCCATATAGCTGAGTAATGATTGTTGGTTCGATCAAAACCGACGTAATCGGAGCCGTAGTTATGCTTGTTATTGTTGATGTCCGGGAAATCGTCACTGACCTAGTCGTTGATGTTGTCACCGGCACCTGACAGTACACAGTGTTTCCATCTACAGAGCAGTCGTCTTGGGCCAGCGCTATACATATGAATCCCAATACAATGAGAATCATATGCATTGTAGACTTGGAAAAGTGTAATTTGAGTGATCGTAAGACTGATATCTTTGAATACGATGTTGAGTGATATATCAGAAGTGAGAGAGACATTTCTTTTTTCCAAAAGTCTGCTTCTTCATTGTTACAACAGATATATGCATAAGCTCACACTCAAGAATTCTATTGTTTGCTGCTTCACTGCCATGCATGACAAGCATGGTATTTGCAGCACGGCACATCATATCGGACGGAAAACTGCATTGGAAGGTATCACAGAAGTACAGCATTTCACTAAATACTTCCAGAATCTATGGCGTTGCATCACGAGGCTCTCTAGCTAGAAATTGGTAGGCCTCATGCCTTCCGTAAATGCTTGAGCAAGTGAGCACCTAATGATCGGCCTCAGCGGGCAGCCATTTGGCTGTTGCGATCCTTGTCCGCTTTCCGTAGTACCACATTGGGATCGTCAATAGAGAGAAGATTCCCAGCAACATGCCGAAGATTCCAAAGGGCTCCGCAGGACCGCGTTCCTGGACCCAGGTTCCAACAAAAAACGTCCAGGCAAAGGAAATAACGGCGCGTAGGGTTGTGATCATGACAAAGCAATCGCCGCTCACGGCGTTGTACGCTTCGATAATCTAGGACACCATTAGCACCATTTCCTGGCATGCGACATCCATTTCTTAGGCAGAGACTCACGTAGTTGAACCCTAGGCTTGGAACCTGCATCAACCCGAACGACAACATGCCCAGGCCAAATTGCAAGCCCACCCACCTGGTCCCCCCGGGATATTGAGCGCTAAATCCAAAGACCCACAAGCCCGTCGTCGCGACGAATAAACTTGGCAGCATTGTTAACAAACGTGACTCAGGCTCGGCAAGACCCCTGCCACCACCTCTTGCATCCTTGGCCGCTTGTCTCTTGATGGACCAATCAGCAATGAAGTATGCGTATATGGCGCCAAGCGCAGTGCCGATAAGTCCACCACTGACGACGGCACCGGCGTTCTGACCCCAGAAGTAGGGCGGGCCGGCCACAAGCTGTGGGCCGATAGCGGAAATGGTAACGATGCCGCCGACAAGGCCACCGTATTGCAGCATCACGAGCCAAGTGCCTGGAAAGCGAAGAGCGAGGATGGGACCAGCGAATTTGCGGAGAACGTTGCCTCTGTAGACTCCAATACTCAAGCTCCGAGCAAAAGTGAAAGGGGCATGGTTTTCCCGTGAGTCGCCAGTAATTTCTTCGGCCTTGGCAACCTGGTCCTTTTCGTCTTTGATGACAGAGTCTTCGGTCTGAGGGACAGAGCCAGTGCGAACGGTGTTGCTGTAATCAGAGGTCCATTGGCGACGTCCATAGAGAGTTTCGGGCTGGAAGAAGAAACAGAGCACAAACACAGAAGCGGCAAGAATGGTATTTATCCATTGTGTCCAGCGCCAGCCGTGGGCAGCGGCGATATATGAGCCTGTGAGAGCGCCAACAAGGGATCCCTGAGCAAGGAATACTGTATAAATTGCCTGTGAGGACAATTAGTATGAGCTTTCTACTTGATAGCGATGGTGATGAGTGAATTACCATTGCACGACCTCGCTGATGCACAAAGAAGACTTCACCGACGACATCTGGAGCCACACAATCGGCTGGTGCCATACCAATGCCTTGGAAAATTCTTCCCACGAGCAAGCTTGTATAAGTTTTGGCTTCGGCACACCAGACGGAGCACAAGGCAAAAATCAGGAGAGCGATTAGATTGATCGTCCTGCGACCAAAGATATTCGCCAGTGGTACCCACCAGAGGTTGGCTGCTCCTTGAAACAAAACATTGACCTGATAGCTAATGTTTAGATTCGCCAAATTCACATCCGCTTTGCACTTGGGTACTTACAGCAAGTAAATGCGTCAAGTCCGGCTCGGATGTGGGCTTAGGAGGAAAGGCCATAATCATGAACGGGATCGCACTCGAAAGACTTGCAGATGCAAAATTAATGGAGAAAGAATACAAGGACATGCAACCCAGGATGGCCCATTTCCGCCAGAGAGGCCAATTCAGCGGGTCAGCAGGGTCGGCTGAGGGTCGAGGAACAAGGACAATTTTGTCCTCGCCGGCTTCGCGTCCTGACTTGGTTCTTTCGAGAGCATGATCTATAAAGTTTGATCAGAATTCGTGCTCGTATGGATATAGATGGAAAGTGCTTGGAGTTCTGATCGGCGAACTCACCTACGAGCCTATCCGTCCCCGGTGGGGTAGCATTTCTCAGCTCCTCCTTCGGCAGCGAAAACGCGTAGCGATAACCTACCATAGCTGCCGTGTGTGTGATTAAGGCAGATGTACAAATTGTCAAGAATAGGACAATGAAGGACAATTGCAGTTCGAAATGAAGCCATCTGCTCACTCACGCTCGGACCGCTCGTACTCTGAGTCTTTATGCCTGTGGTTCGGCTTGTGTGGGGGGAGACCGGTCTTCTCCAGAGTCCTTGCGTGGTACAGTGGCCACCGGCAACTGCCGCACTCTGCTGCCAGAGACACCTGGGGAACCCCAGATTCGGCCAGACCCATCCAGTTGGCCACGGCGTTGGAACACTAGCCCCGCAAAGAAGCTGTCAATCCATTCACTAAACTCGTGTCCGAATGAGCAGAGTTTGGCTACTGATAGAAAAGGTATGGGTATAAGGTCCGTCGGACTAGGAAGAGAAAGGCTAGCGTAAAATATCAAAATCGGGACAGATATGATCAATTCTCTCGGTAAGTCTTAGACGCGAGGGTGTATAATCTTATATCTGTAAGCTTACTTTCGGTTGAGGCATTCAGACTGAAAGAGAAACTGACGACGAGGACCGCACAAATAACAAGGCTGAAGTTCGCTACGCAGGGCCTGGACGCCTGAAAATTGATGGGTTGAAGATAATACTACCCTGCACAAGTGCGTTGCCCCAGAATGGTGCGTGCTCCCCTTGTTCCAGCGATTCTAGCGTATTCGTGGCACTGCTTGATTATCGCGCTCTCGTGCATTGTGAAGGCGCGAGACGCGCGCTGTCGCTGGTTGGTCTTCGTTCTGGGATGGTGTGCTCGCGTCTGTGGGCAGACCTCGGATCGGTGGTTATGGCCCGTGCTGATTCTGGTCGCTATCCTACAATTTTCCATTTCTTCCGATGCTTTCGTATCCAGGCATTATGATCTAGTGGCTATCTTGTGACACAAGTCGTCGCCATAGTTCTCGATTCGCGTGCCCTTCTTGCTTCATGGAATGATGGCAAGACAGGTGCGGCTGTGGCATTGCATCGGCCCCACGCAAGAGTAGAACCTGACGACATTTGGACCTCATGTTCAATCTTAGTATATTCTTCTTGGTACTGCATCCGGCCTTACAACATCAGGAGACTTGCAAGAGCAGCAGTATATGGGTAACATGAGATAGTGAAGGCATAACGAGAGTAGGAACGTGGCTTAATTTGCTGCTATCCGCAGGCTTTAGATAGTGGTACGCACGCGCAAGGCATCGTTTGGCTTGAGTGTTAAGTAGAATAATGTACATGAATGTAGCGCCTCTTGTCAAGGGCGAAAGACATTTGGCTTGAAGCTTAACGAAAAGTCCCATGCTGGGAATCTAAGCCTTCCAAAGTCATGAAAACAAGGAGAAAAGCCTTGCGCCTCGCTTCGATTTCCTTTCCAACCCTCCTTGGAAAAATAACGTGTGATTGATAAATCAGTCCGAGCCATCATCGCAGTCCCCATCATCTCCGCCAGGTGACGAGTTCGAAGAAGACGCAGCGGCTGCGGATGATGCTGCGCTGGGGGTTGTAGTAGCGACAGACGATGAAACGGAGCTGCTGGAGTCTTCTCCATCGTCAGAGCAGTCCTCGCCATCCCCATCGTCCGAAGATGCGGCGGTGGAGCTGGCACTCGGAGCTGCTGCAGCGGCAGAAGATTTCACACTCGTTGCAAGCGTAGTAGGGACGGCGACATTAGTGACCGATGAAAGCAAGACTGATGAGGATGCAGCGACGGATGCAGATGAGGTAGCTCCCGCGCCTGCCGCAACGCCAGTCGGGGTGTAAATCCATACGAGCGAGCCAGTGATGCTGTTCACGAACGTCCCAGACGGAGCTGGGACAGCGGCGGCGCTGGAGAGCACGGCGACAGAAGAAGCAGTAATAGTACCCGCTGCGGCAGCAGACGAGGATGATGAGCCAGCAGCAGAAGCTACGACGGAGGACACGGAGGACGGGCTCGTTGAGCTGGATGCCGCAGCTGATGATGCCACGCTCGAGGAAACAGTTGGGGATGCAGCAGCAGACGTTGCAGCAGCAGCGCCTGCGGTCCAGACAGTAGGCCCAGGAATAGGGTAGGTGGAAAAGCTGTTGTAGATATTGAACTGAACGCCAGGAGTGTTGTCCTTGTAGGCACCGGGGAAGGCTACACCAGCGGGCATTGCAGGGCCACTGCCGCCAGTGACTTTCATTTGCACACACTCCAGATAGAATTGTGCTCCGCGGGATGAGTCCTGGTCATACAAAGAGTCCGCTTCGTGGAGTGCGATGATCTCGGGACGCATAAAATAGTTGCCATCCGCAACGTTAGGCACGATGACGCTGTGCTTGCCTTTGTTTGCAATGAGGTCGTCTGTGGCCCATGTCTTACTGGTTGGATCGTAGCCTTTCTCAGCCACCTTTTGCCAGATAGGACCAGATCCCTGGGACGAGGTCATTGGAGCCATGTATACCTGTACAGGGCCTTTGTGCGATGTGGCGAGGATGTCGTCACTTGGAGAATCGTCGTTGTGATGCCACTCAAAGGTGACATTGTCACCAGGTTTGACAGTAACATAGTTTGGCACGGCAACGTTGTTAACATTACATGCCATGGCGGATGATGTCAGGTCCTTCACTGGATTGTTGTTTGGCGGACTTCTGATGTATCCTGTCGCAGTATTGCCAACTCCTTTGTTAACACCATTGACCCAGACAGCCCAAACGGTGGTGTGAGCTTGGGCAAGTCCTGCCGTGGCCGCAATGGCTAAAAGAGTGGAAGCTTTCATGTTGAAAGAATGACAAGAAACGAATGTAAAGAGTGACAAAGAACGAAACAACCGGAGTACACTGTACTGCAGAAGGTAAAGAGAGGTCTGACCTACGAAGCAGAATCATAAAGCGCGCAATGTTCGTTATAAAGTAATCTATCCCCCCCAACTACTGTGAGGCATTTTCAACGCACCTCTTTGCAGATAATTTTGCGGACGAGCGCTACTGATTGCAGTAGCTCTTGGCACTATATTTCTTGCGGCGACAAACTCGCGAGGCGCCGGCCAAGCTCCTTCCGTGCGATAAGGCCTCTGTGCATAGGGCGTAGGAAAGTCCTGTCGTGGGAAGGCTACCGAAACGGCGCTGTTGGTTTCGAATCACGGGAAACGAAGCTTAAAGTGGGCGAACAGAACGGGCGGAGGGATATTATGACGTCTCGGACTGGATCTCTAGGTGTCCAAGGATGGCTTTGGCCAATGACCTGGCTTACATACGAGCGAAAGATGTGGCGCTGAAGACCGCATTGCGTCTTGGCAGTCCTGACGGAAATGAAGTGGTGTTTCGCCGCTTTCGCGTTGGGTCTAGCCCCTCGATGGGGCAACCCGCTCGACCATCTGAGCCGCATCGAATGATTATAATCGATCAAGCGTCGCAAAATTCCACATGTCCTACATTCAGACTGCTCCTGTAGTCCATTTCAATGTTGCTCGGATGTCATGTAGTATAACTGGTTTTAAGGGTGGGACACCATCAATTGGAGCACGAACTGGATCGTTCAAATGAGATAGTCTTCGTCGCCATGATCAGTGAGTTACCTGGCCAAGCGTCTAACGAGTAATGTATAGGGAAAACCCTGTCTCGAAGCCGCCGAAGCCTTCCCAGTACTAGCCTATCCGTAGGCGAACCTTTCTATAGAATTTAGTCTATTTGTCGCGAAGCTGACCAATATCCTTGAGATACATTAGGCCTCCTGTATGTTCATACTGGATATACAGTCACTGCGTTCGAAGCCAGCGAATCTGTGCGCACCAGAACCAAGCCTCAATTAACACAGGACTTTGAAATCGCCAAAATCCACATTATATATGCCTGACAGGCCTGGATTTCCTGCTATCCATGATAGTGTAACTAAAGGATTATTTAGTTTTGTGCCCTTCAAAAGTTGACTGGTAGCAGTACAAGTGGTAAGACGAAATGAATTTGTATTTCAGTTTTCGCACATCTCTACGAGCCATAGCCAGAATAAGTAAGCGACAACGATTTTTTGCTCAAATTTTCAATTGAAACGAGGATCGTTGTTGGAGAAAAAAAGGGAGTAACATTTCCCCCGACCCCCGACCCTGCCCTGCCTTTGTCCTTCGGCTGCCCTAGTACAAGGTAAGCTTAGCATGGACCATGCAGAAGCCGAAGTGGATGAATGATTCTCTACACACCATTGTTACTCGGTTCCTTTCTTCTCTTTTCCGTCTTTTCTGTGCACTATGATACTGGGTCAGGTGTCGTATCTGGATTGCATCGTATTCATCACATTTCTCGCGCCTCAGTTGCTGTGGCGTGTTGGGGTCCGGGAAACACTCAGGGTCGCAATCGAAGCGTCACCATTCCTTGGTACGTGGCTCCTCGTGAGCTCTCACTGTTTCATTGATTAACATCAACGCTGCAGTAATATTACTTCCATTCCGTTTTATATATGAGCAGTTCTTCATACCGAAAGAACGACAGACGCCATTCGTCCGACAGGCTTCACCTTTTCAGGACTTTGTAATTAGATGTGTTCGGTATGCATTCGCGAATATACCCGCGAGTGTCGGCAAGGTTTTCTTCTCAAAAGAAGTCGCCCTCCCGTTCTTCTACTTTCGCATGCTTCGGCACGGCTATTTGAGATCAACAATTCCATGGCGAGAGGTCAATTATGTTCGTGGTGCTTATGTGACGAAGGCCTACGAAAATTTGCTGATCCTCCGTAGAAAGGGGTTAAAGGTCTATGGGTTATCATAGACGAAGCTAAGCAACCAGATGTCGTTGTCTATTACTGTCACGGTATGCCAGAACAAAATCGGTCCTCGAGTTGAAGATGAAGACTAAAATTTACAGGCGGAGGCTTTTCTATGGGTTCCAGCTACTTTTACATTGAATTCCTCCTGGCATGGGTGGCGCTTCTCAAAAACTCGGGCTTTGGGAATCCGGCCTTGTTTGCGCTTGAGTATGATTTAGCTCCAGATTCTGTGTACCCAACGCAGCTTCGACAGACATTGGCGGGCTACGAATACGTTCTTTCGCAGGTCCACGAATCCTCACGAATTTGTGTCGGTGGGGATTCTGCCGGCGCTACGCTTATCTTGAGTATGCTACTGCAAAAATCCGTGGACCCGAACAAGTGCCGCGACATGCCCGGCTTGGCCACCATGATCTCGCCGTGGGTTACGCTGGTCTCTGTCAAAAACCATGACACTCCAAGTGATTATCTGAGTGGCAACACGTTGCATATTTACGGAAAACAGTACGCAGGACCAATGGCCTCCTTGGACGATCCGCTTGTTTCCCCAGGAAAGTGCAGAGACCTGAAGTGGTGGAAGAGGGCAAGTCCGCTTCATGGCTGGTCTTTCCTATACGGATCTGAAGAGGTCTTTGCACCAGAAACGCGAGGTCTCATTGACCTGTTGAAGAAAGCAGACGTAGATGTGGGTGTCCATGAAGAAAAGGGATCTATTCATGCATGGCCGGTCGCAAGCCTCTTTCTTGGGAGAAATCGAGATGAGCGACAACATGGATTGCGAAATATCGTCAAGGCTATTAAACAAAGTATCGGTTCCGAAACGGATGCTAAGCAGAACGGCGCGGTGGAAAAGCTCGTTGCCCCACTTCGGGAAAAGGCACATTAGGCATGCATATGGGACTGCTGTCAAGATGGCCTCGCCAGCATCAATGCAAAAGCCTTGAGACCCTCCTCTCGTAGCTGTGTACTCAAGCAGCATTCGGATTTGCGCTTCAACAACCATCGACCCTACGTATTAACAGCGGTACCGAGACGGAAGGTTTGAAATCTTGCCTGCATGCAGAAAAGCCGTGCTAATTACATTCATTTACGACACACAAATCGAAGATCGGTTGGTGTATAAGTTACAAAACCATACAGCGATAGAAAATCCAGAACTTGAGTGCCAACCCGGACTAGGTAGCAAGAATAAACTTGCGGAAAACGTCCAGAAGTCATCCACCAGGGATTGTAGCGGAACTAGCGGTACAAAGAACCACGCTCTTGGGCGCCATAGCCTATAGGACTACAACAAATAGCGGAGTAGAGTATTCTCCGGGCACTGTAAACATATTTAGTTCACTACGCAGCATCAAACTCCAGCCCCTTCAATAAAAGCACAGGCAGGAGGCGAGACGGGGTGAGATGACTTGGCGAAGCTGCGGAAAGGGAGCACCGATTGAGATATTCATCAACAGACATTAAGCGACGAAGTCAATAAAAGGTTTGAGATGGCTGCATTCAACTTGCATCTTCTATCGTCAATGATTAGGGTTCCATTGCACGCCTTTATCTTAGTACATCCACGATCATGACATCTACGAACTCAAAAGGAGGTTCGCGCCATACGCCTTTCCCTGTACCCGGCTTCAAACCTCTCCGGGCTTCGTCTCTCTATCATAAGTCACCGCTGTTCAGGCATTTCCTTGCTGAGAAATCTTCAAAAAAGTTGAGTCACCTGCTTGATGCGTTCCGTCCTTGGTCTCTTTGTCGTCTCGTCTTGGCTTGAGAGCCCCGTTGGAATGAGTGTTGTTTGCATGGCTCGTGTCCACCATGGTACTCTCTCTGAGTTCTTGTTCGAGTTCCGTGGATGAGGTTTCATCTTCTTGTGTTGAGTGCCTTTGACGGAAACTTGTCAGCGATGTCGAATCAGCTCCAGAGACCTCAGATGCTAGGCTAGGAAGCCAGCGTAATGACTTACGCTTGCCGAAGCGTTTTCATATACCGAAATAACTCCCTCTCCTCCTCTGCTAGCGCAGCGGCTTTTTCTGTTGGAAGCCACGTCGTACGTCGTCTCATCTCTGCGTTCAGGAAGACCAACAACATATAGAAGAAAATTTATATGGGGAGTTGTTTGGGATGCTCCGGGGTGTATGGCAGCGTTATATGCAGGTCATCTCGGATTGCCAGCTCATAGTTAGACCGAGGTAGAAATATCTTAAGTGGTGCCAAACAAGTCTGCCTATTGACGATCGACACTGCTAATGGGTCGATGCAGACATCATGACCTGACCAAGCAGTGGAAAGATCAATGTCCAAAGGTCCGGAAGGTGTGTCTTCCGAGCATGGCTGGTTGGTCTAGGCGATACCGAGTTTCGTTTTGGGATACCCCGTGCAGGTTTGGACTGCGAACTATCAAGCCCAGCCGCAAGCTTATTTCCAGCGGCATGCAGAGCCGAATGCAGCACTCGTAAGCTGGATGACTCTGACCAATCCGCGAATTGTTTCAAGCCGAACGCAGGAAAATGTTTCAAGGTCCGCGCCGCGACTGTTTTGACGCCATTGCCATCTGGTACAAGGGCGTAGCGGGCCGGCTGTGGGTCGTACGGATGCCAGGGTCCATAGCAGTTCATCCAATCCCATTGCCTCCTTTTCCCGTCCGGCGGCACAACCGCGCGGATTGACTGTTTTCCGACGTGAGACTGAGCCAACGCCTATGGCTGCCTGAAAGCCACCCTTAAACGTATAAGGCCACGATTTCTGCACTGTGCGCTTCTGTAGCCTCCTGATCCTCGCCATTTTGCCCTTGAGATACTAGCGTAAGCCATGATATAGGGTTCTGGCCAGCCGGCTTGATCCATTCCCTCGGTTTAGAGAGGTGCGCTAGGCGTCAGATAAGGAGGTTGGTGTACTCTCATTGCACTGTGCAAAAGCAGTTTTTCTGCGGAGTAACATTGGAATTCAGGATGAAGTGCGCAGCACAGAGGTCGTTCCCTCGTCTTCAGGCATCAGACAGTATTTCATGTCAGAGCGTCCCCAACACGCGCGAGTTTCACGCAGGCTTGGAATCTCTAACTTCTCATCATCGCACACGGCATAGGACTCTCATCCATCATGACCAAAGACTGGAGAAATCAGAAAACCCTCATCCGCAGATATTATGTTCTTGAAGGACATTCGCTAGCAAAAGTCATGAGAACAATGGAAGATGATCATGGTTTTACAGCTTCGTAAGTCCGTCTCCTTGGTTGTGGATTTTCTGTACGGAACCCGCCACGTGGGTGATAGGAAGAGTCGTACACCAAAGTGGAAATCCTTGTGAATTTTGACGGAATATTTTCATACTATCCGAAAACCAGTTGGAGAGACCCCCAAACAGGGTGCGCTTCAATTTTTCATTCCTCAGATTTGTTATCCACGAGAGGTACCTGAATTCCGCTGAAGGTCTCCCGATTTCGTGTCCGGCCTTTTTTGTCACCCGCATGCGTGCCAAAACTAGAACGGATACCTCGCCTGCTTCGCTACAAACAGGAAAGAAGCCGCTTGTTTGCCACTGGCTTAGGTGCATCAGGTATTCGGGAGATCCCCCTTACTAATCGGTCATAGTATACGCAGCTATCGTAATAAATTGTCAGAATGGGGATTCCTGAAGATGAACAGTGATTTTCAAAGCAGGGGCAACCTCTTGCAACAACCTCTCGGATCCGATGCCTCTGGTCCGACAGCACCCGAGTCATCAAATGTCGAACCTTCCCTTCGTTACTCGAGTTCTTCAAATCCTCCGTTATCTCCACTAGAGTCCGCAGCATCGCACGAGCGGAGTCGAATGATCTCGGAGAACTCCATCTATGTAAGGGCCGCAGAGCTGCCATCAACTAGAGATATTGGTCTGTATGAAGCCATATTAGACGGCAATGAGTTCCGTGTTGAGGAAAACTTGTCTGCTGGGTTTCCAAGAAGTCAAAATTTCCATTGCCCGCAGGGATATCCCAAGGTACAACCAGAGGATAACGGTGAGAGCTTTGTCAATCTGGCTGCAAGACAAGAAAGCCCAAATGTACTGTCCCTCATGCTGAGATCCGGCTTTGACGCAAGCTTTGTCGGGAAATATCACAGAACGGCGCTTCATGTCGCGGCAATGAATGGTCGAGCGGAGAACGTGACTGTGCTAGCAGAACATGGGGCTTCCCATGGAGCTCGAGATTACAGAGGCTACCAGCCATTATATCACGCTGTTATCTGCGGACACCTGGACACCACGACAGAGCTCTTAAAGCTCGGGGCCGACGTCAATGATCGAGGAAACAGCTTCGGTCTAGTCCCATTGAAACTTGCCTTGAACATACACAGCAACTGCGGAGACGATCGTTATGTCCTCACAAGGTTACTCCTGGAACACGGTGCTTCAATCTCGCCAGTAGGCCTTGGAGAACACGAGTTGTTCTACGAGTTCTTGTTCTCGTGCATCACATCTCCCTCGTCCTGGAAAAATCTTTCCTTGGATATAAAGAAATGTCTCGAACTTTTCTTGCAGAACGGCGCGGACCCAATCTGTCCTCTGCCATTTTGGAAATGTCTCTCCTCTCGAAATGAGAATGGGCTCTCGCTGCTGCACGAGACATATCATCATACATCCGGCTCGGACGTTTTCGATTTCGTCTTCCGCGGCATCATCAAAGCCCAAAAGTACGACAAATGGATCACGTATATATCCCACATCTTCCAGAAATGTCCTGGACAAGATACACGCCGCGAAGCTCAGGTGGAAATACTTCTAATAGCAGAATTGCGCTCTTCCCAAGTCTACCCCAGCATTCGACTTTCCTTCTGCTCATTGCTCTTCAACCTACTGCTCCAACTAGGAATGGAAAAGGAACTCTTTCGATGTCTCGAAGCACTTGTTGATCTAGGCTTGGATATTTTTTATGAACCGAACCCGGTTCGTGAGGCTCCTGAGTCAATTTCAGCTGAAAGTCCCTTCGAGACCCTATTGCGTAGCGACATGGGACTCGCGTCGACTGCAGATATCCTTCGCGCTTGCTTCAAATCCCGTGGAGCCACCAACTGGCACAAACGCCCAGAATATATTGCGATATCGGCTTTTACCGAGCTTCTGAAAACTTTGGCCCATACGAAGCCATCGAGAAGTTTGTTAAAGACGCTTTTCGATTCTCACGTTGACTTCTTTCTAAGTCAGTTCAGCAACATTCAAATTGGAAGGGAGCGAATAATGGGTAAGTAAAATTTCCTAGTCGATCACCCTCACTCTGAAGCATAGTATTTCCGCTGATTCGTCCAATGCCCCTGCCCGTTTCTTGGATGTTCCAGTGTCGCATATTCCTTGAGTTTGAATCAGATCACCTCAAGTTAGAAATGTTTGGCTGATAACCAGATCAGTAATGTTGATAGCGCACTTCAGTCTGGCCGGGGACATAATTGTCGACCAAGTCAATGAATCGAAATCGCCAAGAACAATCCGCCAAAGCTTGAGACAGAATGCCATAGACATACTGGTAATGTTGGGGCATATGTACGAAATTTGGGGCATCTACTTGAGGGCTACTGCTTCAAACAGATTTGTTGCCTCGTTGCACGATTTGAGGCCTCCGGGTCGCTTCTCAGCGCAGGCGGAGCTTCTAGACTATCGAAGAACACTGAGCTCCACCACTCGTGATTTGCCAGCGGATATCGCCCTGGCAGTCGCAAACGAACGTTCGATGGCAGCCAGCCATGACTCAGGAGCTCCTCAACGGGTTCCAGATGATTCTTCGACGGGAGGAAACGCAATTTGGGGAGGTCTGAGCTAAGTTTACCACGTGGCTCTTTGCTACCGAGCGTGTGCTCCCACTATAAGTCAGCGGAGACGAGTTTAGTGACGGCTTCGGAGCGTATTCCTGTGGCAATGTCGACGATGTTGAGGGGGCACGTAAGAGTACAAGATATTACAGGCGAGAAACATGTTAGGAAGCCTGACGAAGGACGCAGCGTGTGAGTTGCAAATGTATGGATTGATCTGAGAGAAGGTGGAAATTCAGGCTAATGTTTATTAGAAATTGTGAGGTAACAACCATTTTTCTACTCTAAAATACAGATGTTGGGGTTGAATGTTAGTTAATTAGGTAATTAGTAGGTTCAAACGGCCTATTTTGCTGGGGCGCTCCCCTAATCAGCACGCCAACCTTTACAACCTTTAGCGTGGGACAAAATTTTCTGAGTTGGGCCTCTGTAGATGATCGCTGAACCCAATTCCGTGATAGGTTGATGAACGGCACCTACATCTTTTTGAGATATTCGCGCTGAGTTTACTACGGTTCAAAGATCACAGAATCAAACTACAAACCCCCTTCGCCTCCAGCCACAATCGTCTATCCACCGCATACCACAACTCTCTTTCCTGCCAACGTCATTTCCTAATTTCAATAGGAACAACATATGACCTGAGCTTCTCCTGCAACCCAGCATAAGCTACAGTACTCCCCATATTTCAATTCGCTTTTCGTCTGCTCTGCGTTCCCCATTCCCCATTCCCCATTCCCCATTCTCCCCGACCTGACGTCCTACGCAAACCACTGCCTCCCACCCC
>JAGFVP010000117.1:0-18022 GCA_021031095.1 Bathelium albidoporum
CCTCACGCCCCCACCCGCACCTAGCGCACTCCCTCCCCTCACACCCGCAGGCGCCAACATAGCACCAACCGGCTTCCGCCGTGGCACCGTGGAGTAGGCGATCTCGGGCGCTGCAGGCCCATGCGCGTTGGCTCGGCGGGATGTGGGATAAGGCGGCTGCTGGAAGTAAGGATCTTGAGCGGAGGAGGCGCTGCGGGCGCGGGATGGGGGTGCCCAGTTGGGGTCGTCGGGGAGGGAGCGGGGCGGTGAAGAACGCGCGCCGGCTATGGAGGATGAGGATGAGGTGGGGCGGTGGAGATCGCTGGTGGAGTAAGCGGATGCGGGATACTGGGCGAGGGAGTAGGAGTTGTAGGTAGGTTGTTGCGGGGGTGAGGTGGATTGTGGGTGGTTTTTGGGATTGGAGGTGGAGCGGGAGGTTGGTCGCGAGGGCGATGAGCGTGAGGTGCGGGGCGGAGAGTCGCGAGGTGGACGGAAGCCGAGAGGGGTGTAGGTGGTGGTGTTACCAGGGCCGGGAACGAGGATGCCAGGCGCGCTGGGAGGTGGAGCAGAGTTGTTAGTAGAGGTGTAGGTTAGGTCGTCAGGAGAATTGGAAGAAGATGCGCCACCGCCGGGTTTGCGAGAGCGGGTTTTGGAAGATTTGATCGGTGCGGAGGATGGAGCGTTTGAGAAGAGACGGCTAGGGCGCTTTTTGGATTTTTCGTTGTTGACAGGTCGGTCGCCTTTGGATTTGCGGGCAGGGGACGATGGGGCAATTTGTCGCTGCTGAGCTCTGTGACGTTCGAGAGCTTCAGCTTCTTCTGGAGTGAGATTGACGTTTGGTTTGCCCTTTTCCCGGGCACGCTGAATCCGTGACAGGGCTCTATGGACGAGCTCTTGCTCCTTGTCTCTCATAGCGACCTGCAGCGCCGTGTTCGAGTATTCACCATCTTCCCCGTCTTCTTCCGAATCGTAAGGAGCCTCGCCATATGCCAAATTTTCATATGAGCGATTCCGGCTCCTCGGATGTTTCCGTATATATGCGCCCATGTCAACGCCGGTAAAAAGTAACTCATCCCCAGAAAACCTGCCCTCTTGTTGCTGTACATATTTTAGAGGCAAGCGAGCGTCTTGACCGTCATCATCAGTGTCATCACTCTCTAGTTCTTGAAACCTGTGTTGCTGCATCGCTTCCCATTCCCGCATCTGTCGTTCCCACTCTCTTCTCGCCTTTTTGTTACCTCCCCCTGGTGGTCTTCCCCATGGGGGCATAGCATGTGGAGTTCGCGGCCGACCACCTAGACCGCCTCCTCGGAAAAAGCTGACTCGATTGGTTTATCCATAAATGAAGCGTGACCCAGTATTGTCACACCAGTCGCGCCTACCAACCACAGAGCTGTTGCAAGGGGGGAAGCCCAGATAGCCCACGGAACACCAATAACCACAAGGCCAGTATAAAGTTGGGTAGAAGTCGCCCTGACAAAACCAAGGTCGAGATCTGCACCTTTTAAGCGACCGATTCCGTACATGCCAACTACAACGAAGATAATAACCCAGAGAAGAGTGAGGTTGGTGAGGAGGCTGTAGATACTAAGCATGACGAAAACGACAGCATAGTTGCTAGAAAAGTAGTTGAGGTTGTAATTGACGCGGTCCTGCATTTCTCCAAAGCTGCTGGGTTTAGATAGTCTTTTGATGTCAAAGAATTCTGACAGTGGCTTAACGTTGGAAAAGCGGGCAACGAGTGACTGGGCGCGGACACTGTCGAGTCGGCTCTGAAGATTCAGCCGAGATGTGAGAGCGTCGAGCGGAATACTGATTGTGGGTGCCATGGTGAATGATTGTGAAGAGAGATGTTGACTGCTAGTTTACTGCTATGTGGGAGTCGTATGAGGAAACAGCGATTTGGATTGCCTGTGGACGGATCGAACCGGAGATTATTATGCAGTCCAAGTGATTTGGGAGAAGGCAGAAGTTTGTGGAATGCGTAGCAGTGGCAGTGAGAAATGGTGGACGGTAAACTTGGAATTTCTGGCTCAGCCCCCCAGTCGAGCTGCAGGGTTGGGCCTCTCTCTGGCAATGCGTGCCTGAGCCGCAACGGGAGCACACCCTTTGTGACCAGATTTCCGCCCAACTGGCCACAAAACCCGGGTCGGGGCGACGAGTGGTGAGAAGAGAGAGAAACAAGATGGCTGGCGAGTTAAATGTTGCTGCACCACCTGCAAACTAGGCTCCACTCTGCACCTTTCCCACTCTTTGGAAGAGGAGACTGCATCTCTGATTGGGCCACGTTCGATCCACAAACAGCTAACTGACTTCAACCCGCATCCACCAAACCTCCTCCGTTCAACATCGATTCTGCTCTCCACCTGATAAAATGAGGCGTCTGGCCTGGGTGTCCCTGCTGTTGAGCATCTTCGTCACGCTCGCAGCGGCATGGACCAAGGAAGGTGCGTTTGAATAGTTTCAAATTATCAGTTTTCACCGATATCACAGCGAAGGCAACAATTTCGTGGTTTCATCTCCAATGACTTCAATCTCAAACTTAACGACTGCCTCTTACTAGATCACGAAATTTTCCGCCTCCACGACGAAGTCACCTCTCATGAAGGCCCCGAAACCACTTTCTACTCTCTCCTCGACGTTTCGCCCTCCGTCTCCCAGGACGCCCTCAACAAAGCTTATCGCAAGAAATCCCGCCAAATTCACCCAGATAAGGCCCGTCAGAACTTCGTCGCCTCGCACTCAAAACCTGACCCCCGCAACTCTGGCGCTCGCTCCACCGTCCGCCGCCCCCCTTCCCAGCGCGAGATCGCCGCCTTCAACAAGCAGGCTCAAGAGCGGTTCGCGCGCCTTGGGCTTGTCGCGAACATCCTCAGGGGACCGGGCCGTGCGCGCTATGACCACTTCCTGAAAAACGGGTTTCCGCGCTGGCGCGGGACTGGGTACTACTATGCGCGATACCGACCTGGGCTGGGGTCCGTCCTGCTGGGCTTGTTTGTGGTGGCGGGTGGTGGGGCACACTATGGCGCGATGTGGGTATCGTGGCGTCGACAGCGGGATTTTGTGGAGAGGTATATTCGGCATGCGCGCCAAATGGCGTGGGGCGACGCGAGTGGGATTCCAGGGGTGCCGGGCGGATTAGAGGCGGACGGTGGAGCGAATGGGGGGACGGCGACACCGCCGGTGCAGGGAGAGCCAGGTGGGGAGGGGGTGGTGTGGAACCGGAGAGAGAAAAGAAGGGCAGAGAAGGAGAGTCGGAAGGCAGCAAAAGGGGGAAAGAGTGTGAGTAGGACGAGGAGTAGTGGAGTCAGTACACCGCAGGAAGCAGACACGGCCAGTGGCCCGCAGGGTGCGAAGAAGAGAGTCGTTGCGGAGAATGGGAAGGTGTTGATTGTGGATACTGTTGGGAACGTCTACCTGGAAGAAGAGACTAAGGATGGAGAGACGCATGAGTATCTGCTTGACGTAAGCTTCCCTTCCCCTGTCATCTGCTGTGCGCTTCTTGTTCCCCTTGTCTTAATCGTCTTCTTAACTCCTGGCGAGCGACGAAAACGCCATTGCTGACTTTTCTCAAGGTTGACGAAATACCTCCTCCCTCCATCTACAACACTGTTCTTTTTCGTCTGCCGGTCTGGGCCTACCATCGTTCCGTAGGTCGCCTGCTTGGTTCCAAGGCCGGGCACGAGCTCGATGGTCAGTTGCCCGCCGAGAGCTCATCTGAGGAGGAAGAAACCAAGGAGGAAAAGGCGCTTAAAAGTGCCGAAGCGCCGAACCAAAATGGCGAGGCAAGAAAGCGAAAGAAGAGAAGTGGAGCTAAACAGTAAAGAAAAGCAGAGGGAGTTGTAAAAATGAGGGTTTGTGGATTTTCAAATTTGTGTAGATACCCGAGAGCTGTCGATCGGATTGAGCAATTCGTTGCATTGCGCATTGCATGGCCAAAGCTAGGACAGAAACTTAAGGAGTTCGTCGATAAGTTAGATCTTCTCTATATATATGTTCATTATCAACAACGGTCTAAAAATACCAGAGGTATTCGTTGTCTCATGTGGTAATCGTGAACTTTTGAACCAAAATATTCAGAATACCGCCCTTAATCGGTCTCCCGCGAGTTCGTAAGTCCCAAGCTTGTGAAATTTAAAGCGTCCTCAAGGCGTTGCGCCATGTACATCCCCCAAAGAGCAATCTTCTCATCTTTTGTGGTCTCTTTAAAGAATGTCTCCACGCATACACACCAGTCGTTCAAATTCCTTCAGCAAATATTCTTCACGTTCACTGTCTTCCGACGCCCCCCCGCTCGTTCCAAGCCTCTCTTTAAGCAAACATCTGTGCCATCTTCAACAAACTCCCGACTCCACCCAGCCCCCCACTCCCTCCTCCAAACCAACTTCCCCCACTACTCGACCCATATCCCCTACTACCATAATACCCACCGCCGAACCCACTCATTCGCCTTCCCCCCATCAACCCCTCTAGGCCCCTGGGCACCCGCACTCCAAGCCCGCGCATCGCCCCCGCCAGCGCCCCGCCCGTCACAAGCGGTAGCACAAGCAGCAGCACGCGCAGCGGGTGTCGGCGCACGAAGCCCCACAGCTGGCGGAACAGG
Organism: Bathelium albidoporum; assembly: GCA_021031095.1. NCBI lineage: Eukaryota > Fungi > Ascomycota > Dothideomycetes > Trypetheliales > Trypetheliaceae > Bathelium > Bathelium albidoporum. Next base: position 4,583 of record JAGFVP010000117.1, read on the forward strand.
TGTCGCAAGCGTGCGAGAAGGTACTGGATGTAGCCGTCGCGGGGCCGGCGGCGAGAGCTGTAGGCGGAGCGGGAAGAGGGACGGAAGAAGAATGACGAGGAGGACGGGGTGGGAGAGAAAGAGCGGCTGTGGCTATTGTGGTGGTGGGAGGTGGAGCCGGCGAAGATGCTGGGGGAGTGGTGCGAGGAGTGGTGCGAGTGGTGGGACGAGGGCGCGCGGACAAAGACTGGGCGCGACTGCGCAGAGGAGCTGCGGTGGTGATAGGAGCTGTGGTGGGAGGAGTGCCGAGAGGGCGTGTCGGGGGTGAAGAGACCCATTGTGAAGTGGGAGAGAGGTTGGCAGAAATTGCGACTGTGGTGGGTCCAATTTGGCGAATGGACTTGAGCGCTTTGTTGTTACAGATGCGGCCAATAGGAAGTTTTCAGGATCTGTGGAGGTTCGACCTTGTGAAGGGAGCTAGAATGGAGCTGCTATAGGGGCTATTGACCTGATTGTCGCCCTAAGTGACGACACAACGGTTGTAATAGAAAGCACTGAACAGGCTGAAAGAAAAGAGGAGGCGTGAGAACTGTCTGGGCTTGAGGTGCTTTTCACCGCTCGTCTACTATTCGAGGGGCTGGGTTTGCCCCAACCCGCGCTTATGTACCTTTATGCAGGTGCTCCGCTCGCAGACCTGCCCTTGGAGATATTGCTGCAATTCGGCAAGACATCTTTTTCACGCGCCAAAGAATTTCATACATGCTCGCAAAGTCAGCACCTCGACGGCAGTTATTATACTGTGCGGCTTATTATGCAAGACAGAGCACGAGCAGGAACCAGGCAACTGGGGAGGGGGACGAGACTGCCAGTCCCGTGAATCCTCAGCTGCTGCTGCAGCTGAAGCACAGGCCGATAAAGAGAAGAAAATCCACTGTCATCTAAGCACTTTCGTGCGGATGGTATTTAGGGTTCTCTATATAATATTCTTTGGATATTTTATTTTCGTCATGCGACTGACGCACATATCCATTTCCAAAAATCGTTGTGTGGAGATGAGGTCCAAGGTACCGTATCAAGCCATAAAGCATATCCCCCCGGTCGTAATTGCGGCTGGTGAAGTGGGGGTCCGAGCGTGAACCTGAGCGAGCCGCGACGAGCTTCGCTCCCTTGCCCATGGACGTCATCGGTCTGGAATTCAGATATTCCTGCCTGATTCATCACCTATTTGTGTCGCATTCTAAAACTGTTTTGCTCTTGGCAACCCTTCAACGTCAGCCGATTTCCTATATCATCAAGATCTAAGACCTCGCTTAACCTTTTTAACTCAACCGTTAGAATGACGAGTTAGGTCCCCCCAAACCTTCCTCTTTCTCCACCGACTTCAACTGACCCCTACCCTCGCCAGCACCCGACTACTATGCTACCCTATCTATCCCCTCCACCGCCACACAGCAGCAGATCCGGGACGCCTATAAGAAAGCTGCCCTCCAGTCGCACCCGGACCGCGTTCCCGCCGACAGCCCCGAGCGCCCCGCCCGCACGCGCCGCTTCCAGCGTATCAACGACGCCTACTACACCCTCTCCGACCCGACCCGTCGACGCGACTACGATGCTGCTCGACGGTTCACCGATTTCAGTGGCAGCACTGACGCACCGGACCCAGACGAGGCCGATGTTGACGAGGAGGTTCCGAGGCGAGAGCAGCCATCTGGAGGGTTCCCGTGGTCGAGCTTCTTTGGCGGCAGCAGTGGAGGGAACCAAGGGGGGTCAGGCGGGGCAGCGGAGTACGCGAATGCAAACGATCAGTTCGGCAGCGTCTTTGAGGAGATGTTGCGGGAGGAAGGGATGGCGGAAGGGGCCAGTGCGGCGCCGACGCAGAAGTTCTGGAGTATTGTAGGTGGATTGAGTGGAGGTGCGATGGGTTTCATCATTGCAAACTTCCCGGGCGCGATTGCAGGTGCAGTGGCAGGAAATCGGTTAGGTGCGGTGAGGGACAGTCGGGGGAAGAGCGTGTACAGCGTGTTTCAGGAGCTGCCGCAGAATGATAAAGCAAAGTTGCTGAGTGAGATGGCGGCGAAGGTGTTTGCGCACGCGATCAGCTGAGTAGTGAAGGACGATAAAAAGGCGAGAATGCTCAGAGGAACTATTAGGGCGCTTGGTTTGGCTTTGGTTCTTGATACCATTTAAGAGGGTTTGCATGTTTTCGCTATCCGTTTGTACTTGGTCATGCAAGAACTCCATTCATCTTTTTATGGATTGGGTATCGCGATCTAGGAGTTCTCTTGCTGCAATCAGTTCTGCTTTCTCGTAGTCATTCCACCCCTTTTCCTGGGCAGAGCCGCGTCGCACGATTTCTGCGAGCTTCACCGTAGCAAGCTCGCTCAATTTTTGAATTGATTGAAGGCTTGGCGGAACCAGGTCACCAGTAACAGAATCGGAAATCGCCTGCGAGGGTTTCGAATTCTTCGGGTAGACTTCCAGAAGCTTGGTGGTGCTGAGTTTTAGGCCGTAGTATCCACGTAGATAGTTCTCACAAAGCTCTATACTTCTGCAGAACCTCCTCATCGACTCGGACAAATTTTTCAGCCAATCGCTATCGTTGTTTGCGATAGTTTTAGCTGAAATCAATAGGATTTCACCTAACCTTGCATGGATCTAGTCAATAGATTTAGCATGTATAAGCCAACTTTTCATCACAGAACAAAACTCACACTCCATGCGTTGGGCGCTAAGAGAAGGACTTCCTCCAAGCTATATATTGCCTGAGAATACTGACCCTGTCCCACATACAGCTCTGCTAGTTCTGACCACGCCTCAGCATCCGTCGGTGAAGCATCCAGCAAGGCGACTAGTGTTTCAATTGCCTGCACTGGTTTTCCTAAGGACTTCAAAAGCGCTGCCGTTCTCTTGCGAATGGGCATGTTTGTGGGATTCTCTTCCAGTGCCTCAATATAACCTTCCAATACTTCCTCAAGCCTCTTTTGATTTTCGGCCGTAGCTTCATGATATAAGCCTCTCAAAGCCATAATGCGCTCGTTCTTCTCTCCGAACCGTTCTGTAAGCTTCTCCAGACATTTCAGCGCAGATTTGTCGTCCCCAGTCCGAAGACAGGCGAGGAATAGATTCTCGTGAGTCGCCCATAGCTCTTGGCTCTCAGTCGTTATCAGAAGCGAAAGCGGATATGGGAGCTTGAGGCCCGAAGATCTTCGCAGGACGGAAGGCGCTTGTTGCGATATTTGTAAGGCTGTAGACGGAGGGACGTGGGTTGGTGGTTGAAGGAGGTCGATTGACATTTTAGCTAAGGGCTTGTGATATGAGGGTCGAAGTGTATATGTTAGAGGATGACTGGACGTAGCAGATGTTTCTATGAATGCAGACGCATGGCTGTATGAAAGAAGCTGAGCTACCACGGAGGATTGCGCGGAGTTTGGACATGGGCAGATCTACACCCCACCTAAGGCCGTCAATGAAATTCGTGATGGAAACCGTTCTTCCACCTCCTTCTGCAGCGAGCTCCTGTGGCAGGGTTTGGCACTCTCCTCCAGATGAGCGCATCGCGAATATGATCAGAGACCAACCTCATCTTCCATTCCCTCCCTGACCAACTGCAACATATCCTCTGTTCACTGCCAACATGTGAGTTAAGCCACTATTAATACTTTCCTCTTCTTTAAGACTGATACCAATATAGGTTTGAAAAATCATTATATGACCTCATCAGAGGCCTGAGAAATCATAAGGGCAGCGAGCGAGAGTACATTCAGGACAGCATCAAAGAATGTCGAAAAGAAATCAAGAGCCAGGACATGGGTAGGATCACAGTCAGTTGTGTATATTATCTGACATTGACAGTGGATAGATCTCAAGGCTACTGCCTTACTCAAGCTTACATATCTGGAGATGTTCGGTCACGATATGTCATGGGCATCTTTCAACGTACTGGAAGTCATGTCTTCGCAGAAGTACCAACAGAAAAGAGTTGGGTATCTCGGGGCTGTACAGAGCTTTCGACCAGATACGGAGGTTTTGATGCTAGCTGAGAATCTCTTGAAAAAGGATCTCTCCTCTCCGCAACCCATAACAATTTCCCTACCTCTTGCCGCCATTCCGCACGTCATTAGTCCCTCCATGGCCAACTCACTGCTCTCGGATCTGCTTCCTCGACTAACACATTCGCATCCTGCAATTAGGAAAAAAACCATCGTCACTTTGTACCGGCTCGCGCTGGTATACCCAGAAACGCTGCGGCCTGCCTGGCCAAGGATCAAGGAGAGGCTGAGCGACGAGAATGAAGACCCAAGTGTCACGGCATCCATCGTCAATGTAGTGTGCGAGCTTGGCTGGAGACGGCCGCAAGACTTTCTTCCTTTGGCCCCCAGACTCTTCGACCTGCTGGTTCAGGGAGGCAATAATTGGATGGCCATCAAAATCATTAAGTTATTTGCAGTCTTGACACCACTGGAGCCCCGACTGGTCAAGAAGCTAGTCCCGCCTTTAACTTCACTCATCAAGACCACTCCAGCCATGTCACTCTTATATGAGTGCATCAACGGCATCATCCAAGGCGGTATCTTAGAAGGGTCCGAAGAAAGTGTTGAGGGTAGCGAAATTGCAAAACTGTGTGTCGGAAAACTAAGAAGCATGCTTGCCGTGGAAGGCGATCCAAATCTAAAATATGTTGCTTTGTTAGCATTTGGAAAGATCGTCATTACCTACCCTTTCCTAGTCTCTCAGCACCAGGATGTTATTCTTGAATGTATCGACGACCCTGATATTTCCATTCGAACTAGAGCGCTTGACTTGGTCGTCGATATGGTCAATGCTGACAATCTCATGGTCATTGTAGAGCGCTTAATGCGACAACTCAAAAATGCGCCACTGGCCTCTGAAACAGACGACCCTGCCAACGACCGGATTGCTCATGATGGTATTGTCCCAACTGCCGAGTCAGATGACGAGGACATGGCAGCATCTCTTCAGAAACCACAAAAGCGATTGGACCAGTCACCTCCGCTACCTGATGACTATAGAAGAAGTGTCGTCAGTCGCATATTGGACATGTGCGCCCGTGACACTTACTCAAATATTTCGGATTTTGAATGGTTTATTGAAATACTTGTGCAACTAGTAAAGCAGGTCCCTGCTTCCTCAAGATCTGCATTCAGTCAAGAAATTGAGTACGCTAATTCCCAACATTACCCTGATATATCCCACAGAATCGGCTACGAGCTTCAAAACGTTGCAGTCCGAGTCAAGTCGATGCGCTACGAAGCTACAAGAGCTGCACAGTCACTGGTTCTTTTAGATCAACGCAAAAACCTCTTCCCAACATCCGGAAATAGTGGGCTGGGTGTTCTTGTGTCCGCAGCCTGGATCGTCGGAGAATATGCAGATATGCTCCCAAATCCGGACGATGTCCTGAGCTCATTAACACATCCCACCTCGTGTCAACTACCCAGCGGTCTGTTGACAGTCTATGTGCAAGCAATACCAAAAGTGGTCGTACGCCTGACGAGTGATCAAAGGTATTCGTGGACCGCAGAACGTAAAATGACTACCACACTTCTTCTGGCGCGAGTCGTCCATTTTCTTGAACCACTGACATCACACCCAAGCTTGGAGGTTCAGGAGAGAGCAGTGGAATTTTTAGAGCTTCTTCGACTGGCATCCGAGGCTGCCTCGGGGCAGGCCCCTCAGAGCGAAGATGAGACCTTTGCAGATGCACCTCTTTTGCTCACTCAAGCCATCCCATCACTTTTCACCGGTATGGAACTCAACCCCGTTGCCCCCGGTGCTCAGAGAAAGGTTCCTCTTCCCGAAGAACTTGACCTCGATACTCCAATAAACGGGCAGCTCCAGATGCTTCTCCAACAAGCAGACTTCGATGATCACGTTGGAGGTGACGAGGATGAATCGTACGAACACTACTACAGACGTCCCAAAGCGGTTATCTCGCAATCCCTGTCGGCAGCGGATCGACTGGACAGTCAGGGCTCGGGCGTTGGATCTTACCAGCAGTCGATGCCAGACGAAGATCCTGTCGATCAAGAAACTGCCGCTCGTAGACGTGCTGAGAGAAAGGAACGATATAAAGATGACCCATTTTATATTGATTCCGACCGCGCCTCCGGCAGATCAACTCCTATCCATAACATTATTCGATCAAATAATGGCGAAGAGCTCGACGTTGACACAATACCAATCATGGATCTCCATCTCGGCAATGGTGAGGTGTCAGAGGCCGCCGTCGATTCTCCACCCGCCAGCAAAGCACGAAGTCGACGACCGCGAACTCCGATCGTAATACAAAACGATGAGACACTCGGAGATGATATGCCTATGTACAGCTCGTCTGCTCCTACGAGACCACCACTTCAAGGGCGGGCAAAGAAATCTCTTCTTCAGGTGGACTCTAGTGGTCTTGGCGCTCTATCTTTGGATGAATCTGGGAAAGCCACTAATCCATTGGACATCGAAAGACGTGCCGCTGAAGAAGCGGAGGTGCAACGCGCGATGAAGGAAGTGGAAAGACTCAGGCTCGAAATGCAGAGAGCAAACGAGCGAATACAAGCTCGCGCTGGTGAGGATGGGGAAGGAGATCTGGTGAAAAGCAAAAAGAAAAAGAAAAAGGTCGTTGCGGTTGAGGATTCTGGTGAAATAGGACATGATGTGGCAGAATCAGGGGAACAGGCTGAAGGAGCAGTGGGGAAGAAGAAAAAGAAGAAAAAGGTCAAAGCCGACAATAATCCTGAAGAGAATCCAGTGGAGAATGCAGCCCCCGTAAAATCTAAGAAGAAGAAACGGCGACAGATTGATTTCGGAGATGACGGTGGAGCACAATGACCTAAAGCGGCATTTTTCGGTGTTTTCGGATATCTACGAAGCCATCTTGCATACGCACGCATCGGACTGGCGTTTGCATAGCAAACCTGTAATTTTTACGAAGCGCTTGCTCAGTTCAGCCTGTCAATATAACAAACGACCCTCTCGAGCCCCCAAGTTGACAAAGATATCCTGCCAGCCCTTAGATGTTTCGCCCAAACGCCTTGCCATGCCATCTTCAATCTTTTTCAACTGCACCAGACCCATGCTGCGAAAGTAACATAATATTCCAGTGCGCTGCAGCAGCCTTGCAGAATTTGTCTCTCTCAAGAACCAAAGAATATCCGCAGGAGTTCGACTAGGAAGCCACCAGCGACAAGGAAAGCGAGCACCACTGGCAATCGATTACTCCTGAGTTCCTCGCATACTTAATTACCGGGTTGCGTGTCTCACCTATCCACGTCGTCGAGATTGGCGACTTTTGCTTATCTTGCTTCTTTGCGACTGCTTGGGGCTTCCCCCGTTTCGCGCTTTCGGATTTGGCGTAGGCTTCGTTAGCGCGGCGCTGTTGAGGTGTTTGCGCCTGTGTAGGACCCATCAGTTTCTGATCCGACTAGTGGGTGACAATGGATACACGAAGGAGAGCAGACAGTTTTTTGAACACAATATCAATATATCAAGTCTGTGCTTACCATGTTCAATGAATGGCAATAAAGTCTTGAAGGCTGGGAATGTGGAGCTAAGTAGTGTATGACATAGACCTGTAACTGGGAATCTGATATAGGTGTTGCAGCCTATTGGGAGTCGTAGTGTATTGCAGAGAGGAATTAATCACATTTCTCCAAGAGGACAAATGTCCTGAATGTTTTGGCGTGGAGCGGGTCAAGCTTGCGGAGTTCCTCACCGCCTTCGTGCTGTATCGAACGGCATTTGTTCTTAGAGCTTTGGGTGCTTCATCAATCGCTAACGTCTCATTCCTAACACGAATGACTGATATCTGATCGATTCAATCATAGTCTGAAGGCTTTGTCATCGATAATTGGTCCGACATGCTGTGTAGAGTCCCTGCTGGGCTGATCCTTCAGGCCCCCAAACACCTGTGCATGCGAGTTGTGCAAACGGGTCGAAGATTAGAGTCATCCTTTACACAAAGCAACCCTCACGTACGGCCAATCCTTGAAGTTTAGTTGTTTTCATGGAATGTCTCTAATATCTGTGGAATACAGCGACAATTCTATCGGTCATGGGGTTCTCCATTTCTGAAAGTGTTCTTGGGCGCCATGTTTACGTACCAATTGACTTATTACGCATGGATCAAGCTTGAAAGTATAGAAGAGAAGCAGCAGAAAGACAGTAGGTGAACTGAACGCAGAGTTCGCCTCAGAAATGTGCTAATGCTGTGAATGAAGCGGAGCTCCGAGAGCTTGAGTCGCAGTTGAGGGAACTGACCACCAAGAGGACAGATCAATCTAACGTTTGAGGGTTGCGTTCGGCCGCAACGCCAACGCTATTTGAATTCACCATTGGTCTGGGGTTCAAAGGAACGTGATTGCCAAATTCATGTTTGCTCTTGTTAGTGGCACTTTCGAAGTGACCACGACACTAAGCGAAGCAACTACCTTCTCCACACCTTCTTTCCCTGTATCCTAAATGCTAATCTTCATTATTCGCAAACCTCTTCTTGTCTCCCCGATCGTGATGCTCTTGGGTCTTCGATGAATTTGCGGGAACTATCTTATTTGGTGCATTTGTGTGCTTGGCGAAAGTCTGAAAATCGATAAGAGACATCTGGTCCTTCAAGTCCGCGATCGCACGCAAGCAGCATGATCTTTCGGAAACCTTCGCATGCTGTAAGAGGCAAAAAGCATTCAAGATGTGCGCCTCGTAAGGGGACCCAATACGATGGGGTCGATGATGAATATACGCGAACTCATGAGACCCGAAAAGCAAATCCTCTAATCACATCTGATCTCATGGGGAAACCTAAGATACACCTCAATCGACAGTCAGAGCTGGACGTGGACACATCACGCGACATTGCTCTACAAGATCATGCTCAAGCGCTCTTGTGCACACGCATCGGGATCTGCAGAGAAATGGTTCGAGCAGCCCATCTAGTTCAAACTCTGTTTTTCATGTATCGAACGGCATGCTATTACGACATACTTTCACATGTTGAGCACCGCAATGGTCTTTTATACGTATATCACCAAAGCCGACGGACTGCTGCGTTGAATCAGGAATTCCCAGTCCGACCCTTTCCTTTTGGTAGGGTATCAGATCTGGCCAGCGCGAATGCATGCCTAGCCGTCCAGCAGTGCGCCGACTTTTGTGGTCTGATGCATGGCCTTGTCAAGTTCTTTTTTGCAGGTCAGTAAACGCCTATCTTCTTCGTCACGCCTTTTCCTTGGCGAGAAGCCTCACTTGATGGAAATCACTGCGTATGTTTATATGCTGATCTTTTCCATTCAGAACTCTGCCTATCAATCCAAGAACATCATGTTAGCGTCAAGAACACAATTCGGCCGACCGTTATCATAAACGGTTGCGGCAGTGCGTACGGGAATTCGGATTCACTGCATACCGTCTTACGCGCTCAATGCCACAATGGCGTATCCTACTGTCTCGACTTCACTTGCGCCCAGTATGGCTGGCAAGACTATATCAGCTCCTGGGAAACCTTTGCCCAGCTCCGCGTAAGAGCGACAAATTTCTCTGAGCCATTTGGAACGGCACATGCTCGCTTGAGAACAGACGCGCGTATCCCCGGCCCAGCGCAAGTACCGACGAGCTTCTTCTTGGAGACAGCAGATCGATTGGCGTGCATTGTGAAGGAATGGTTCGTGCAGAGGAGGCTGACTGTGGGCAGCTTATTGGTATCACCGGACGAAGAGTTTCGAGCGGCAAAGAGCTACTTGCTGGAGCACGTGTATTGGCAATTTGGCACGACCATGAACAGGATGGCGCTGGAAAGGCAGTACCATCTAGCACTGCGGGATAACGCAGTGTTCATTCAACGAAAAACGGTGGAAAAGCAGCGCAAGAAGGAGGAGATTCCCCGCAAGGATTGGCTGTGAGCTAAAGCCTTTCGAGCTGAGGTGATGTTGAAATTGAGGTAATCTGGAGCGATCGCCCAGTTTTCTTCGGTGGAGATTCCCTTATGGCAACCTCGTAGCTACGGTAGAATGCAAAGAGGGCATGGTGGGCCTCATTTCTTATACCAATCCCAAGAGGAATGAAAGATGCAAAGGATACTTCGAACCCCCATCGGAAAAGCCAACATCCCCGGCCCACTCGCGCGAGAAATTCCTGAGTCAACTTTCACAAGTTCCCTTCTAGGACTAATCCTAAGCTGGTTTCTGGAATTATCATTGCTCTCGGATGCACTTTCTTAAATCTTCGAGCCCTGCGATGTCTGAGCAAGGCATAGGCTGTAATACAAGCTACCTACCTCATCTCTTCAATAACATGATTAGTTACGGTCCTGCTACATTCGGATATAGCATTAGCCTACCTCCTAGATAATAGTTGATTGGACCTGAATGAAGTCAGTTTGGAATCTTTCCCCATTGTCTCATACCTATTCGTGGAACTACGTTCGGGCATGTACATCCTTGTAATACCGCGACTGAAGAGCCTCAGACCAGTAAGGGGCATACCTAGGGCACGTTAAGTCCAGTCACTCAGCATTGAGACACCACGATGCCGCAAGCTTTCAGACGTTAGTCTCCTCCGGATCTTCCTCAACTCCCCTCGGTGTCTCTTCGGCCTTCACCCTTTGACTCCGCACGTTGGCCTCGTCCTCCTGATCCGCTTTTCCCCGCTTGCGTTTAGTGTGATATTTCTTTCTTGAACGAACGATACGCTTCACCCACTCCCGCCCCGTCCACACCATCGGCCACTCCCTCTCATCTTCATCCTCTGGCTCCACTAACGCTAAATCACCCGTCTCGCCCAACCGCTGCCGCGCCGCCTCCTCCATCAGAATTCCCAATGCCAGCAGCGCTGTCTCATCCATGCTGCGAAAATCGGCGCGACCGAAGTCGCTTGGGGGATCGTTGGCGGCGTTGCAGTAGTAGTAGTCGGAGGTGTACGCGTGCAGCGTCTTGAGTAGGTCCGAGTCCGGGAGACTCTGGTTGGGGCCGAGCTTTTCGTTTTGAAAATAGATGTCGTTTTCTTCGTAGCGTATGGGCGCGTCGGCGCTGCGAAAAAGGACGTCTTCAGGTGAGAGGGGCCAGCCAAAGTCACTGATGTGGTTGGTAATGCGACCTTGCACATCAACGCGGCCTAAGACAGTGATTAGATTTAAAGGAATGATGGGATTGAAGGAATCTTTACCCGCTACTGCATCATATATCGTGGGCCTTAAGCTCCCAATGCCAAGCTTTTGGCTCTTTGCTTCGTGCTCGTTGCGTGGAGGAGTTCGCGCCTCGATTACCCTCCGCCTATGGCGTCGCGTCAATCGAGGAACATCTTTTCGAGCATGTTCCCCATGCCCCTCCAAGGAGATCTCAGACAACTCTGATTGTGACTCTGCCATGTTAGGGGTGTTTGCCTTGATGGAAGTACTTTGCTTCGACGCTCTTGAAAAGTTGAATGGAGCTCGAGATACAGATGCGCGTCCGCAATAACCCGACACTTCGATACCTAAGGTACCTTGAAGTAAAGTGTTCTCAAAGTGCTTAAATCCTTGCTACTAGAATCAGAGGAAATCTTAGCAAGATCGGAGCCTAGAAGACCTCTAACAGCATGCATCACTAGAGTAAACCTGCCCTGACCAAGTTGCAAGTACATTCAGAATTCGCTGTTATAGAGTGCTTCATTATACAGCTTCTTTATATTCAAGACCGCAAGCAATTTCTTATACAGACAGAAAGTTCTGTTCAATTCTTAATGAAGCAGTCGGACGTGACCATCTTAATGGACAAGCCAACAGATCTTGGGCCATGTAAGTTGACTACATGATTGCACGGGAAGTCAAAGCTATCAAAGCCGCCAAATGCGAAAACGGGACAAGAGTCCTACAGACTGTTCGAACAGAACGACTTTTCCGGCTGCGATCCACAGGAGCCGAAGCAAAGCTTGTCTTTGCTCAGATCTTAACCTCCAACATCGCGAGACCGCCTTTCTAGAGTCATGGAAACGATAGACTAACTTGAGTAACTGGCTAGACAAATGTTTTAGATATATACGAGAAAACATCGAAACAAATTCTTCATTTCGGCCTGTCGCAGATTATCATGACCTGAATCTGCGGTAAGTTTACACAGAGACTCGCTGCGTTCGGACTGTGTATCAATATTATTGTTTAACGTAAGCCTCGAGTCTAGACAAATGGATGACGAAAGAACCTTTTCAATTAACTGGGATTTCTAGGAGCGCATTTCTTTAAAATCATAAAGTAATTGGAAGATATAACTAGCATCTCCAATGCCACGGCATCCAAGACCGTCAGACGCGCCATCCAACCTTTATCTAAGACTCCATGGCTTGCGCCAATCACTGTAGCTTACTAAACTCAATGGCGAGAGCAAACAATGCAGCTAGCCTAGCTTTTGTAGAAAGTAGCTATAGCGCAGAAAACACCAACAACTGCAACGATTTCCAGAAACTTATACTCTGCTCGGCGCATTGCCCAGCAAGTCAAGAAGAGAAACACAGCCCCACCCGCCTTGAAAATCCCCAGCTTGTACTTTTGCTGAACTACAAATTCTGATATGCCAATGGAGATCAAGACTGAGGTCGCAAGACCAGCAAGAACCCTGGTTCCGGTATCCGCTATGGAGCCAAACAGTCTATCGAAGAAGCTCGAGATCCATTGGAGAACCAGGCCAAGCCCGTTTCGAAATAATGTAGTGCAGGTTAAAAGTCTGTTCAGCCAGTATTCATTGACAGTACGTGACTGCATTCCAGTCCTCGGCTGGCGGTCGTCTACGTTCAGAGGCCAAACGCCTCCTACATCTAGTTACAAGCATTAGGGTCTATTCATTCGTACTAACAAAACTCAAACATACTTGCATTAGCGCCCTCCGGTCGCTGAGCTTCCACGTCTGCAAGATCGGCGATCATCTGTTCAGGAGGTGGAGGCTGGCCGTCTTGGTGGAAGGAACTCCCCATGTGGCTCAACTCAGTTGTTTGCGTCTCATTGCCTTGGATTCCATGCACGATTGCTTCCGCGTTGTTGTGTGTAGCCCTCGGTGTGAGGTATTCAGAAGCAGACTCCAATTTCGTGTTTTGAGAGCTGACCTTGTCTCCTCTTTGTGATAGAGTCTCGAATGGAGTCATCACATGGCTAGTCTCAGAGGTTGCGGGATCTGGATGAACATCGCCCTGGTCATTACCAACTGGATCATCATTAAGCGCATGAAGAGAGGAATAGTCTGTGATGACTGAATTGATCTCTGGCACCACGTCTTGCTGCGCTTCCAATTGTTTGTTTGGTAAGTCCTCAGATGTATGGCTTGTTATGGCTGTGAGATGTGCTTTCCCCAATGCCCCCGAAACGCTTGGTTCGGTGATATTTGTGCTTGCTGAACGCAAAAATGTCGTGCAATTATTGCTGCGGAAAGAGGACTCTGGAACGGTAAAAGTAGAAGGTAGGAATCGGCAGTCAGAGATTAAAACAGAAGATTTGGTGAT